>JAULAV010002852.1:0-50003 GCA_030789695.1 Scilla litardierei | reverse complement strand
CAAAAGATTGTGGGTGGGTGAGTGAGTGAGTTGTTGCAATCAACCAACATCACAATGTTTGGTGTTGAGTCCAATCACCACCTCCTCTCATGTTAGCCTCAACACAACTAAGGTCACCCACCCCTTGTGGGTTAATGAAGGCATGCTAAATCCCAGAAAATATCAGTGGTAATCTAATCTCATTTGTCCACAGACAGACACAGTGATTACAGCATGTAACATGATTAACATAGCTTTTGATAATATTGTTTCACAGGAGAAGGAAAAAAGCAGCCCGCTTTAGGCTCTTTTTAGGGGGATATGCATGCTTGCAATCTAAACATCATGATGCTAATCAGTACACTTGTTAAGAAATAGCAAAGTTTTTCTAGTTTAATGTATAGTCTCTCTGTAAGTTAAAAAGGGTTAGGTGCCAATTAGTGATGCAGTGATACTGTCATATGTGTTCTAAGTTCTGACAGTGGAAACTCTTTTTTTTTTTAGATTTATAAGGTCTGCATTGTTTTAAGACGGCAAGGTTGGAGTTTGGGTAGCTGAGAGCTCTGATGTCACTCACTGAAGGAAGAAATACTTGTAAAGATGAAGTATATGAAACTTGGAACAAAGCCAGACACATTCTACACAGAAGAAGCAACCAGGTTTTTTTTTTTTGCTCATCTGTTTATTCTTTATAGCTATCTAGTTATCACTAAACTTTTAGTTTTTTATGCTACAAATTGTGGGAAAGATTAGCAAACAAAACAATCTTCTAGTTTCTTGTTTTATTTACAAAGTGTTGATAATTTCAGGACGATTTTATCTGATGTGCCGACCGACCTCGTCATTCAGATCAAGAACACTAAATATTTATTGCATAAGGTAACTCTCTTTTTCCACACTAACGGTGGACAAAAAAATTAATTTTCTTGACAAATTAAATTTCTATTAGTCATACAAATTTTTGGAAAACAAATTTGAATTTTGGCTTTAGTCCCTTGCAAATTGCCAGATTAATCCATCTCCAAGAATAGAATGTTTTTCTCCTTTGAACTTTTCCATTCAAAATTGAATATTTTTCTCCTCTATGGATCAAAGACGTAAGCATGCATATCTGTATATACACGACATTAGCATAAATATTACAATTGGGAATTGCTTTGGGCACCCACTGTTTTACTCTGTGCGTACAACCAAAATACCACTTATTTACAAGTTTGCCATTCAAATTTATTCACTATGCACAACAAAGTTAAATTCCAAAAATGCCTTGTTTTGCGCAGTGAGTAAAACAACGACCGCCGACCGATTATCCAGCCCCGCCCCTGCCGCCGATCCCCGCCGCTGACCGTCTTCATCTATCACAGCCCTTTCGCCACCCTCACCCTCCTCTGCACGCTACTCCGACCTCCCCAGCTCCTCTGTCGCCAACTCCTCCAACTACCAAGCCGCGTCCCCTCCTTCGCCAACTCCTCCGACTATCCAGCCTCACCCCCTCGGCCGACCATCTTCATCTTGCCCAGTCCCATTCGTCGCCCCAACTATTCCTTTGCACCATCCCCCAACAACCCCTCCCCCCCTCCGCCGCCGTCGCGTCCAACAACCCAGACCTGCCCATCCGCCGATCATCATCTTCTTCTCCAGCCCCCTCCACCGCCCCCTCTCCCTCCATCGCCCCATCCACCAAAAACCCAGCCCCTGCTTCCTCCTCCTCCGTCTTCTTCGACAACCACACCACTCCCCCTCCGCTGACCATCTTCTCCACCGCCCATTCCAAACCCTAAAACCCCGTCGGGTAGAAGCGGCGATGACGAGGATAAAAGCGGTGTAAATTTTGAAATGCAAACGTGTAAATAAGTGGTTGTGCACATGAGTAAAACGGTTGGTGCGCAAAGCAACTCCCATATTACAAATTTCTTTTTATTTTTCAAGGATTTTATGTTAAAAATATTATGTTTCTTCTTCCCTGCGAAACATGAAATTAAAATTTTAAAAATAAAAAGGTCGTGCTCACCATCCTTAATCTCCTCCTGTTACCTGTGCAGTTCCCCCTCCTCCTCAAATGCGGCCTCCTGCAGCGCATCTGCTCGGACTCGTCCTCCACCTCATCCTCCTCCCCCTCCCCGGCCCCCTCCTCCCCCATCGTCCTCTCCGATTTCCCCGGCGACGAAGCCGCCTTCGAGCTCTGCGCAAAGTACTGCTACAACATCTCCATCACCCTCTCCGCCCACAACTTCATCCCAGCCTTCTCGGCGGCCTCCTACCTCCTCATGACCGACTCCGTCTCCCGCCCCAACCTCCTCCCCAAGCTCCACACCTTCTTCCATTCCTTCATCCTCCCCAATTGGAAGGATTTGATCGCGACTCTAGCCTCCTCCTCCTCCTCCCCTCCCTTCTCCGATCCGTCGATCATCCGCCCCTTGATCGACTCCATCGTCAGCAAGATCCTCACCCCGACGCCCCAAGTCGCCTGGTCCTTCACCTACTCCCGCAAGCTCCCGCAAAATTCGGTGCCCAAAGATTGGTGGACGGAGGACATTGCCGATCTCGACCTCACCCACTTCCGCCACATCATCTTGTGCCTAAGGTCCAGCAAGACCCTGCCCCCGGCGCTGATCGGGGAGGCCCTGCACGTCTACACGGTGAAGAACCTCCCCGACCCGAATGAGGCGGCCGCGGCGGACCCGCACCAAGGCAAGGGCCGGAGGGTCCTCGAGGCGGTCGCGAGCATGATCCCGGCCGAGGACGGGGCGGTTTCGGGGGGGTTCTTGATGAGGTTGCTCAAGATCGCCATCCTGGTCGGGGCTTCGGCTAGCGTGAAGGCTGAGTTGGTGAAGAGGGCCGGGAGGCAGCTGGACGAGGTGTCGGTCAGGGACCTGGTTTTTTACAGGGGAGACGAGAGGGATGGGGTCCTCGATCTCGGGGTGGTCGAGGCGGTGGTCGAGAGCTTCTTGGAAGGGTTTAGGAGGAGAAGGGCGATCGACAAAGAGGAGAGGATGATGCTGATCAGAGTCGGCAAGGTGTTCGATGAGTACTTGGGGATCCTCGCGGCCGACGGGGAACTCGGGGTCGACAAGTTCGTCGAGCTGGCGGAGATGGTGCCGGAGATGGCGAGGGAGGAGCATGATGGGCTCTATAGGGCCATCGATACTTTCTTGGAGGTAAAAATTTTAGTTTTAGTTTTTTTCCAAGCTTGATGCACTGTAAAATTTTAGTTTGTTATTGAACTTGTGAGTTGATGGCACTGCTTTAGGAGCACCCAGAGATGAGCAAAGCAGAGAGGAAGAGGTTGTGCCAGCTGATAGACAGCCGGATGCTATCGCCGGAAGTGCGGTCTCAGGCGATAGCCAACGACCGGCTTCCGCTGCGGACGTTGGTGCAGATGCTGTTCGTCGAGCAAGAGAGAGCAAGCCGCGGCGCCCCCGCCGATCGACATTCGGCCGAGGCCTTGAATGCGAGGGAGGGCCGTGACCAGCCGAGGAGGTCGAGGCAGGCGGAAGAGCCGAGAGAGGGCGGGAGGGCCGACGGCGGCCGGAGGGAGGAGGGGAGAAGGGTCAGGGGGGACAATGCCGCCGCCGCCCAAGGCAAGAGGTGATAACTGATGCAGTGATTCTTTGACAGATGCATGCGAGTTCATGATTTTTTTTTAAAATTAATTCTAATTTAATTTAATGTTCAATATTAGAGACGAGCTTTTGTGAATGTTGTAGGGTGACGCTTGATATAATGATACAGAGGGTATAATTCGGTTAACTGCTGGATTTGATGGCATAAACTTTGAAAACTCAAGTTATCTCAGTTCTACTATCATGGGATTAGGGCTCTGGTCTCTATTCTTCACTGTCACTAGTTTTAAAGCTCAAATCTACTACATCCAAGCTAATAATCTTTAAAATAAGGTTAATCAATAAGTCTTTACTTTCCAAATAATATGCATATTTCATGATAAGTCTCGTCTATTTTCGATTTTAACTAATCCAATCTTGTTATGAGGCATAGTTTCTAGGAGAGGCCACGTGCCTTTATTTATAGGGGATGAGTACATACACAGATGTGATACAATCTCTCAAATAGATACAATCTTATCAACTAACACATCATTATCTATTTACAACACTCATTCTTATCCAGCCATAAGTGTGAACTCTACCCATGAATACTTCGGGATTCTGAGCATCAAATGAGTATTACAATGGGTGGATACTTCAGGATCCTGAGTTAATGGGATTTGACTGGTTAAAAGCTTTGGCTATGAAAAACACAGTGGAAAAAAACCTTTGCTATGGGAAAAGAATACAAATTTCCTCTAACCCCCTGATCTGTACAAGCTCTTAGGCTTTCAGATCTCTTAGGAGCCTCATTCCAATATTTTGTACAAACTTCCTGAAAGTAATTGTAGGATTTAACTTCTTTCCTGTCTCACATTCGACCATGACGTGAAACAGCTTGAAGTAGTCGAGCACTTGGTCTTTCGTCCTCAAGAAATAGACCCACACCTTCCGAGAAACATCATCAATGAAAGTCAAGAAGTACCTATTGCTACCTAATGATTCGACCTCCAAGGGACCGCAAACATCAGAGTGTACCAGACTGAGTAACACTGATCTCCTTTTTGAAGAAGAACTGAATGAGACTCTATGTTGCTTGTCAACTAAGCAATGCTGACAAGGATCTAGTACAGCATCCTTAGTGATTGAGATCAACTCCTTCTTTGTCAAGAGGGATAACCCTCTCTCACTTATGTGACTGATCGCGCCCGAAAATACACCCGAAAAAACGACCGTAGTCTTACAGCAAGCGCACGGTGTAGTGGCGAGCGGGTATCGAACACGAGGAAGATAAATGACAGTACTCTGTTTTAATCACCTAGCTATTGGTGGTGGAATGGAATGGTTTCAAGAATATTGTCACAATCGTTCAATTAATAATTTGAATTCTATATAATAAATGCGTCTAGGGCCAGGGAATCCCCACTACGAATCGTCATTCATCTCTGTGAATCGCGAATCTCAATATTGCAAGGCTTGAATTGAGGTGGACTAGTCGTAATTGAATAGAGAACCAAGCTCACGCTTTCGCGCTACTATCGGTCTATAGCAACCTAGATTAGGGCCCACTCTCGTGCAAACCCTAACCTAAGCCGCTAGCATGAAGATCGACATCATTGTCCAATCGTACCTCGAGCCCACTCTCGTGCAAACTCGAGTTGCGATCTAGGTTATGATAGTTCGTATCCGTCCAATCTCTTACAAACGAATATGAGCATAGATTTATAATAAAAATTCTATCTTTGGTACAATCTCTTGCAAACCAAGTCTAGAGAATCTCGATTATAAACCTAAATCAAATATCTAGGCCTTCCCATCGATTGCAATCCAATCTCTTGCAAATCCCAATCAATGGAAATTCCTAGCTACTCATAGTAAATCAATCATAACCCAACCGTCTATCAATCCTAGCAACATATTAATTCGTTCATCACAAGTCTAAAATCGGATCCATAGGGTTCATCCCCATGCCCTAGAAGAGCGGGACTACTCGCAGTTAATCATGGCAATCACAAAATAAACGAATAAAAACATATAGCAATTCATGGTTGAGAGAAAACAATTCACAAAAACAAGAAATTTTGATTGAAAGAACAAAACAAATTTTTAATCTTCAATCTCCAGCTGAGAATTACAATTAGAATAATGCTCAAAACTAATTTCTGATCTCTCTTAAAGCTAGGAAGAAAACTAGCTTAAATACAAGTCAAAGTCGGCCAGAAAATCCTGACAGATCTGCCTCTGGCGCAGCCCAGAACCCTAATTCGCGATACAGGCAGACTGCGCCACTCTGTCGAGTAGAACATGTCACTCGGCCGAGTGACGGACCCAAAGAAAAACAGAGATATTGGAGGTTTTGGGGGGTATGTCACTCTGCACCACTCGGCCGAGTGGAGTTCTTTACTCGGTCGAGTGGGCTTTCTCACTCGGCCGAGTAAGTCTTCTGCTGATCTTCTCCAAACTTCAGAGAGTCGGCTAAGATCCCCTTTGGAAAACTCTGACGTACTCGAGCGAGTGGACTTCTTCACTCAATCGAGTGAGATCCTTCACTCTCCCGAGTGGACTTTGACTCCAGGTGCTCTTGTAGCCGTTGTACTCGGCCGAGTACGTTCCTTCACTCGGACGAATGAGCCGTCTGCTCGGTCGAGTGGGCTGTTTCTAGAGTCCTATCTTCTCCTCCTCGCCTCCTCGTCAATTTTATCGATCTTCTTCTTCTTCCGCTCATCATCTAGCGCTGCTAGCTCCTCGATAGGGTCACAGGCGGTGCTCCAGCGTGCGTGAAAGTCCCTTGATCTCATTTATGCTCCAGATTGCTCCATATTTCCTGAAATCCGACAAAAATGAGAAATAGTGAAAAGCAACGTGATATCATCGAATAATCATGAAAAATACAATATGGGCGATCGAAATGACATGCAAACATGCAGAAAAAAGGTGTAAAATAAGGAGTGATCAAAATCCCCCAAGCTTACGTCTTACTCGTCCTCGAGGAAGATGAGTAAAAAGGCAAACCCGTCGGGCAAAAATAAGGAAAAAGGAAGGAGAAGATAGAATAGAAAACGAAGAGGGAGATGCTAGATCATTTTCTCTGGACGTGGATCTTCTTACTCAAATAGCGCATGACGAATAAAAACATACCAAAGATTTTTATCTTGATATCATGATCATATATAAATGCATTTGATTTAGAAACTAAGAATATCAAAACGATATGAAACATGAAATCATTCTAGAATTAGCGTCGTCTGAGGCATCCAAAGTAATATATATAATCATAGATTGCACACTTTTCAATTGATCACTATTTTACTTGGAGTATAAGAGGCATCACACGTTATGGAGCAATAAGAATAGAAAGAAATGGTATTCATGAAATGCATACCAAATTTCAATTCGTGGACTTCGTAATACTCCAGGAAATCTCCCTGAGTATAAAAAATTACCTAGCTTAGGTCGTCATACACAGACAAGTGGTCACTCTCTCACACATAATTGGATCTCCTCCCCCAAGCTTATCTATAAGTGTGGTGGCATCAAATAGAACAATACGACTTTTCCCATTTTTTGAAGCTCCGAGGGAGAGAAAAGAAGGAAGAAAGAAAGAAAGAAAGAAATGGGATCGTGTATATACAGATGGACTCCCTTTTTTTCTCTTTTTCCCTTTTTTCTTTTCTTCTTTTTTTTCTTTTTTTGAAACTCATATACACAATAACAATCCCGAATCAAAGATAGAGAGATATGCATGTATTTTTTTCTTTTTGATTTTGAGGTGTTGGAGCTTGAATGTTATATCAAGGGGAAGACGCCAATGTAAGATTTACCGAGGGGAGATTCTCCAATGATTTTAAGTATATCAATGTTGTTCAAGATATGTGGAGAAAGAAAAATATGCAACGCTCAGTTCACTCTTTTGAATGTGCACGACAACTTTCAGCAAAGTAATGTAATCTACTCAATTTGAATTCAGAAAGTAAACTAATCCAGTTATATTAAAAAGGCATACATTCAATCAACCGGGAAGTTGAGCGTACAATTTCATGCAAATAGAAGTGATAACAGATACCAAAGCAGTACTCCAAATTTAGGCAATCAATGCGTGAAGCTTGGTGTGTTTTCTATGAAAAGTATACAATATAAATCTTCAGACTGAGCTAATGGTAGAATTTCATTCACAATCATATAATAAAGATGCAGGTTACTATTCTCGAATGCATGGCAACGTATAGCATATGATATCTGAAATAAAAACGATGGCATGGCAAAGAATATGCATATAAAAGTAAGCTAACTCCAGGTCATCGTCATCACAGAAAACTCATTTCTAGCAAAAAGGATAAAAGAAACAAGGATAAAGGAAAAATAAGAACTGCTATACAAATGCAGCACACACAAAAATAAGAAAACGTGATGCATGAGGAAAAATATGAAAAAGTGGGTGAAAACAAGTGAAAAATGAAGAAAGGTAGAAAAAATGAAGATAAAAATGAAGAAAACGAAAAGTGCGTGAGACACTTGACGTGCGTTTATATTTCATATATTTGCGCACGTTTTCTTCCGTGTTTCTCCGTATTTTCCGCCATATTTTATTTGTTTTCTTGTATTTTCTCGTTTTCTTTCACTTTTCTTTGTTTCTCCATGTTTGCAGGAGATTGCCCGCGTAGGGGACGTTTAACGACGATATCTCAAGTCCCCGGAGCAACGGGAGGAGTCACGCGTGATCCAGGTGGTCAAACGACGAAGATTACATCTTTCAGCCCCTCACCCGGTCGGTTGGTCATCTCCAACCGATCGGGTGATGCACGCGTGCACCACCCGGTCTCAGCCGGAGCTCAAGTTAAAGTCACCCGACCGGTTCACAGGCCGGTTCAACGGGGGCCAACTCTCTGTCTTCTCAAGCCAAATTCCAACCGATCGGGTGACTCTCACCCGATCGGTTCATCTGTAGCTGATGCTGAGGAGCTGAAGACACGGGCACCCAACCGACCTCTTCACCCGATGGCGCCATGATCCAACTGGTCACCCCAAGAACTCAACCGACCGGTTCATCTGACCGGGTGAAGCTCCGCTGTTTTCTGTTTATTAATTGTAACAGATCACCCGATCGGTTGACTTGTCAACCGATCGGGTAGCGTTTTTTTTCTGCGGGTTTGGACCCGAACCATTAGGGTTTCGAAGTGGGGCTATAAATACACGAGGCTGGCCGACTTGAGGGGGATCTCCTGGAGTTTTTAGGGCTTTTTGCCCCCCCCCCTTCTCTTGTGAGTTCTAGGTTAGTTTTAGATTAGGTCTTTTGTTCAATAAGTCTTGTATTGGATTGAAGATTCAAACTCAAGATAAGTATTTTCCTCTCTTTTTTCTCCATTGTTTGTATTGTGTTTATTTTGCTTGATGGTGAAAGTTTATATGTCTTTTGTGTTGTTTGTTTTTATGTTATTCACCATTGAGTAGTTTCGATGAACCCTAATACGGGTTAGGGTAGGATTGATGCTTGGAAATTTACATTTGACTTGGTTGCATGGTACGTGTTTGATGAAATGTGTCAATGGGGATTTCTAGCGATCTGGGTCCAATTCATACGACAACACACTAGATGTGTTGGGGGTTGGGGTCCGGTGCTTGTCCAGTCAAGATCCGCTTCGATGTATCGCTAGAAATCACATTTGACCTATTTGGCCATTAAGGTTACGCAGGGGTGTTTCATTGTCATTGGCGGGAGAAAGACCGCCTCTGACCGTCGGGCCAAGGGGGAATAAACTTGGCGGTTGACCCCCTAGCCACAACTCACGCCCCTAGCGTTGACATCGAGTCCTCGCGCGTGGGAACGGCTTGGACGAAGTGTTGGGAGTTATCAGTGTGGCCTTAATGCTCCCGGTTACGGAAGGTGTTAATGGACATGGGAATGCCCACCGTCCGGAACCGGGTAGGCCTAGCGTACTTGGCACCGACCGAAATATCGGGCCATGGACGCTAGGTACCACCTTTTGGGGCAATGTCTCACCCTGGATCAAGTCAAATGCCAAGTGTCATGAGTGCTCTAGCCCGTGTTAGCGGGGATTCATTTTGTGTCATTTTCATTTATTTCTTTTATTTCTACACTTCACCCATATTATCCGCGTAGCTAACACATGACCTAGGCGTGGCTAGTAGCCACTCAAGCCATCCACCTCCCTGTGTTCGATAAACCCGCACCCTACACTAACCGTGCACTTGCGGTAAAACGACACCGCGCCCATACTGTAAATGGGGCGCCGGTCAAGTTTTTGGCGCCGTTGCCGGGGAGGCGTTCGGTTTGATATTAGCTTAGCTTGGGTTCGTTAGACTACGCATAAAAACACAAAAAAAAAATTCTTTTCCTTTTTTTTTAAAAAAAAATATTCAATAACCAAGAAATTTTCCCCCCACCATTATATTATCTTTTTGTTATTCTCTTGTACTATTGACGCTCCTCTCTAGTTTTCTTATTTTTGTGGTCCAGGTATCTTTGATATTACCATGTGGAGATCAAATTTCGATGCTCAGATGGGAGGATACGATCCTTATCCAGTTGTGATTTGTGAGACTTGTGGGATGGCGGGGCACGAGTATTATGATTGCCCATTTACGCTTGAGAGCCTCCCCCCACTCCAAGGCCAAACATTTTCCCACAACCTTAGCCCAAACACCTCCCATCCATTTCCTCAACCTTATACCCCTCCACAAACACAAGAAGAATCAAGCCTCGTGTCTCTCCTTGAAAGTGCCATGTTTAACCAAGGCCAAATATTACAAAACTTGATGGTACCAATCACCGAGCCGACACCGAGGAGAGGGGATGAAGGAGAGGATATACCCACCTTCATGGTTGAGACCACCATGCCATCAGCCACCATAGACACATCTCATGCCGATGCCCCAATTTTCCCACACTACCACTTGGATGACGAAGCATTTTTTGATGATGATAGTGAGGATGGGGAGATTTCTCTAGGATCTGTGGGAGAGACTTTTCATCTTTATCTGGATATCCCATATGAGTCCTATAAGAGCACCGAGGAGACCACAGAGCTTATGCATACCGACGAGGAGGATGTGCGTGAGGACGACGACACCACGACCACATACGAGTGGTCCGCTCCACATCCACCTCCACAGCCATCGTTGTCACAGCTTCCTCCTTGGTCGATGGTCAACCATGAGGATGTCATTCAGGACATCAGGCAAATGGAGGAGCATGAGCATATCGTTGAGGAGGATGTGCATGAGGGCTTGGATACGATCGTCCACTTCATGGAGCCCGAGCCACATCTACCTCTACCGTCACGCTCCACTTCTTCTGCGGCTGAGCATCTACTTGAGCATATTGCCCCTATTCAGGGAGATTTTCATACTCACTCTCACTCCGCATTTAAGTCTCTCTTTTCACGTCCTATTCCTTTAGACTTATATATTTTTGACACACCATATCTCTCGCAGGACACAGGATCGACTTCCCTTGAGGTATGCTGCGGTGTGTCACCACCTGGAGAGCAACTTCACATGGAGAGCGGGGATTTGATCGTCGCTAGCACAGAGGATAGCATACCATTTTCAGGGAGTGTTCGCCACATTTCATATATTTTACCATCATTTGTCGGCGACTATCTCTGGGATACATTTATTTTGGGAAATAATTTCTTGCCATGGACTAATGCACCTCGTCCTTTGCAGGTCACAGGTGGACACCTACGAGGGATGCTTGGAGGTGCATTGCTTGGGTCCATTGGCACATGTGGCACAGCGCTTCTGGCGGAGCCACAGAAGGAGCAGTTAGAGCAGCTACCTGCCCCGCTCCAGATCTTGGATCCACCTATGCTCAGGTGTATCCTAATCCAGTAGTGTAAAAATTTACCGCTTTCTAGTTTAGGTTTGAATAATCTCGTCTCCTCTCATTAGCGAGTGGAGCGTATCTAGGGTTTGCTTTTGCATCTTAATAACCCTTCATGTCGTGCCCTTCTATCATTTCACCCTCATCCTCTTCCGAGGAGAATGAGCACACCGTCTCTCCTGCATTTTGATTTCTTTCTTTTCTTTTCCGATCTTCCCCTTGCATATTTCTGCATCACATTGATCATATCGTTTCGCTGGCATTGTCATGTTCAGCTTGGGGGAAATCGATTTGTGTGCATGTTTTCGTGTGTCGTTGTTGTGTGTCTGTGTCTAGGTGTTCTTTTGTCGTGTTTTATACCTTTTATTTGAGTGTTTCTTTTTCTTTATTTTTTAGTTTCGCTCATGTGTTTTTCGTGTTTTTCATTTTTTGTGTCGGTGCGTAACTCCCCCCCATTTTCATTGCCCTCTCGTATTCACTACTATTGCATTGAGGACAATGCAAGTTTCAGCTTGGGGGAGTCGCACTTCGTGCGTCATTTGTCTCTTTTTCTTCGTTATTTGAGTCGTTTTTCTCCATGTTTTTCTTTTTCTTTTTCTTTTCTTCTTTTTATCTCTTTCTCCTAGAGATGAACCCTATGATGAATTGCCACGAAAATTACACGCACACCTTGCACGGCTTCGATAATCACATTCACTAACCCTAGGATATCGAGTCCTCTTGCATTTCATGCATCGCGGGTCCACTTAGCTTTTTGTGAGTCGTGTGTCATGACTAGCTTATTATGTGCTTTTACTTTGTGAGGTTGTTTTATATACCCATCCTTGGTTGACCCCTAGATTATCATGCTTCGATTTGAATATGCGGTATTTGCTTCTACTATCTGCTTCTATATGCATGCTATATTTATATCGTATATTTCAATTCGCATGTGTCGGGATTCCACAAACAAGGACTGGGATAACCCATTTAGCCTATGCTCTGATTAGCGAGAAATATCTCCTTTGCCCAAGTGTTTAGAATCCGATTTCATTTTTATTTTACTTGGTGCAAATCCCCTCGTCGTGTACCGTTCTCCCATTTGGGAGAGTACACATGTGTATAGCCAAAAAACCCAAAAATCCAAAAAAAAGAGAAAAGAAAAGAAAAACCCAAAAAGAAATGAAGAAAAAAAATATGTATATCCAAAAGGCAAAAAAAATACAAATACCCAAAATCCAAAAAAAATCCCCGTGTGAATATTTTCCTACTTGCCGAGAATAAAGGGAAGGCGAGAATTTGCACCGAGTGTTCTACTCCACATCTTCTCAACCTCCATCGTTTTCGAAAACACTTGGCATAGGGAACTTCTAGCGATTACCTAGGCTATAGTGTGGTGATTTCCTAGTCCCTAGCTGTGGAGTCCCCGATGCATGATACGCTTCTATTCTTATACTCTTCTCATGCATACTTGAGCTAATATTCACCGCAATTTCAAATTGAATCGATATTTGGGTCTTTCTTTGGGTATGTTTATATGGAGCTTTATTGCACAATGTAGATAGTGATACCGTTTGCTAGCACACGACCACGCTCACTCGCGCTTCACCGCGTGGGCCCACGGCACTTGTTTGGACTCACATTCCTTGGTTTAGTGTTGTGTTTTGTCGTATGCTTGCTTCGTGTGGCGTGTTTGATTTTGTTGGCCCTTATGGGCGATCTAGGATATAGAGTTCTCTTTTTCTCTCTTTCTCTCTATTTTCTCCCTCCGAGCTCCTACTCTCACTCGTCTTCCTCGAGGACGAGGAAGAGTTCAGCTTGGGGGATTTTGACGTGCGTTTATATTTCATATATTTGCGCACGTTTTCTTCCGTGTTTCTCCGTATTTTCCGCCATCTTTTATTTGTTTTCTTGTATTTTCTCGTTTTCTTTCACTTTTCTTTGTTTCTCCATGTTTGCAGGAGATTGCCCGCGTAGGGGACGTTTAACGACGATATCTCAAGTCCCCGGAGCAACGGGAGGAGTCACACGTGATCCAGGGGGTCAAACGACGAAGATTACATCTTTCAGCCCCTCACCCGGTCGGTTGGTCATCTCCAACCGATCGGGTGATGCATGCGTGCACCACCCGGTCTCAGCCGGAGCTCAAGTTAAAGTCACCCGACCGGTTCACAGGCCGGTTCAACGGGGGCTAACTCTCTGTCTTCTCAAGCCAAATTCCAACCGATCGGGTGACTCTCACCTGATCGGTTCATCTGTAGCTGATGCTGAGGAGCTGAAGACACGGGCACCCAACCGACCTCTTCACCCGATGGCGCCATGATCCAACCGGTCACCCCAAGAACTCAACCGACTGGTTCATCTGACCGGGTGAAGCTCCGCTGTTTTCTGTTTATTATTTGTAACAGATCACCCGATCAGTTGACTTGTCAACCGATCGGGTGGCGTTTTTTTTTCTGCGGGTTTGGACCCGAACCATTAGGGTTTCGAAGTGGGGATATAAATACACGAGGCTGGCCGACTTGAGGGGGATCTCCTGGAGTTTTTAGGGCTTTTTGCCCCCCCTTCTCTTGTGAGTTCTAGATTAGTTTTAGATTAGGTCTTTTGTTCAATAAGTCTTGTATTGGATTGAAGATTCAAACTCAAGATAAGTATTTTCCTCTCTTTTTTCTCCATTGTTTGTATTGTGTTTATTTTGCTTGATGGTGAAAGTTTATATGTCTTTTGTGTTGTTTGTTTTTATGTTATTCACCATTGAGTAGTTTCGATGAACCCTAATACGGGTTAGGGTAGGATTGATGCTTGGAAATTTACATTTGACTTGGTTGCATGGTACGTGTTTGATGAAATGTGTCAATGGGGATTTCTAGCGATCTGGGTCCAATTCATATGACAACACACTAGATGTGTTGGGGGTTGGGGTCCGGTGCTTGTCCAGTCAAGATCCGCTTCGATGTATCGCTAGAAATCACATTTGACCTATTTGGCCATTAGGGTTACGCGGGGGTGTTTCATTGTCATTGGCGGGAGAAAGACCGCCTCTGACCGTCGGGCCAAGGGGGAATAAACTTGGCGGTTGACCCCCTAGCCACAGCTCACGCCCCTAGCGTTGACATCGAGTCCTCGCGCGTGGGAACGGCTTGGACGAAGTGTTGGGAGTTATCATTGTGGCCTTAATGCTCCCGGTTACGGAAGGTGTTAATGGACATGGGAATGCCCATCGTCCGGAACCGGGTAGGCCTAGCGTACTTGGCACCGACCGAAATATCGGGCCATGGACGCTAGGTACCACCTTTTGGGGCAATGTCTCACCCTGGATCAAGTCAAATGCCAAGTGTCATGAGTGCTCTAGCCCGTGTTAGCGGGGATTCATTTTGTGTCATTTTCATTTATTTCTTTTATTTCTACACTTCACCCATATTATCCGCGTAGCTAGCACACGACCTAGGCGTGGCTAGTAGCCACTCAAGCCATCCACCTCCCTGTGTTCGATAAACCCACACCCTACACTAACCGTGCACTTGCGGTAAAACGACACCGCGCCCATACCGTAAACGGGGCGCCGGTCAACACTCAATCCACCAAGCTAAATTGCACAGTGTCCTCAATGTGCTAAGTGTGGCACAAGGAGAAATATGATAGGGGTGGGGAGTGGGGATGCATGCATGATAAAAGATGAAAATGAAAGAAAATGGGATGGAAATGCAAGTAATGAGTGCAAAGATCAAGGTGGTGCAATATACCAGTCCCAGAAATACCTCCTCTCTCCCAGGATGATATAGACAAATCTGAGCAAAAAGTGACCAAAATGTGTGGGGAGGAGGGGCACAAAATCGACAAAAAAGATAATATCAGTCACAGCAGCGGCAAAAATACGATAGGCATTAAGTATGTGCCTAAGCAGGTAGTGGATCGCCAGCACCGTCCTGTGGTGGGGGAGGTGGTGGTGGCGAAGGCTGCTGTGAAATGGGACGGACAGCGGCAGGTGGAGGCCATGGCAGGCGTGTAAGAATCTGGTTCAGGGTAACCTGAATACCAAGGAGTATAGCGACGCGAGACTGCACAGAGCTAACGGTGGTGGCAAGAGCCCAAAAATCTTCTCTGAGCACACTAACGGCCCCCTTTAAAGCACGCAGGTGCTAAACGAGGGTGTCGGTGGCAGGGGGAGAGGGTCAAATAGGTGGGGATCGGGGCTGCCGCACACGGCCATCGTAGACAAGTGGGGCCACTACTGGGTGATGGTGTGATGATGTGCTCGCTAAAAGACGCTCAGCCTCTGTGGGAGGCTGAGACGCAGGGATGCTCTCAGAAGTGTGAGCATCGGCAGAATCTGAAGTGGTGAAGTGGGCAAGAAGGGTGGAGAGGTTGCTGACACAGAAATAGGGACAGACGTCACGACGCTCTCGGTGAAAAAAGCGGCATCAGAGACAGAAGTGTCAATGTCTGAGGAGGTCGTGAAATCAACAAAAAATGACTCCCCAGGGGTCGAGAAATCTGGTGACGACAGGGTCTCGGCCGTCGAAATTAAGGAAGGCTCGCTTCTCTTAAAAACAGCAGTGGGGGCGCTCTCAAAACTCACAGAAGAAATGGGATCAGAGGTCAACGGCACAGAGGTGGTGGTGGTGGTTGTGGACTCAGCTAGGGTGCTCCTGACACTGACAGAAGTGTGGACAGAAGTGACGGGAGCAGGGATCAAATCAGGTGCAAGCTGATGGATCGGGATCTCCGGGGCCAGAGGGGGAATGAGATGCTCCTGATGAGCACCCTCGAGCTCAAGCACGTACACAGCTGGGACGAGGAGGTCCATCTCTAGTCTCCACACCCCTCCTGTGAGTCCAATGTGGGTCCGAGCGGGGCTCAAAAGCACCATACAATCTGTAGCAAAAGGACCATGCAGCCAAACCCAGTGGTGCTGGCCATGAGTACGCAGCTTTCTCATGCGGGCCATGACATCTATGGAAAGGGAGGTGGGGCCCGTGGGTCGAAGAAAATCAGCTAGGAGCTCAACTCTGCACAAAGGGGCTAGCAAGGCAATCAGACCGCCGAAACAGATCGTCGTCCTGGCGGTGGCAGAAGAAACAATGCGGTCTAGATACCATCTAGCTATATCGATCTGAACGGAGGGGGCTGAGATGTCCATGTCTCCCTTAAAGACTCTCGCTCTAGTCATCGTGTATAGCATATAAAGCTCAGGCGTAGACATCGTCCCAGGCTCATACCTCGCGAGAAATGTGCTTGCCATAAGGCGCTGAGCGATGCGTAGGCATGGGTGGATGATAGAGGAGGCCTTGGCCCAGCTAGGGTCAAAGGCTAGTGGGGAACCCGTGATCAACATCCAGAAAGCATGTGTATCGAATGACGGTGGGGCATGTGCGTGGGAATAAAAGCACGGTCGGGGTCCGGGACAGGGGGCCACTGGAAAAAGGCTCGGAGCATATCGAGAGTAATCTCGCACTCACGATCCATCAGACGAAACGTGCAACCCCCTGGAGTCCTATGGATAGAACTCAGGACCTCGAGTGTCGGTCCGACGTAGGTGTCCACCGACACCGACAGAAAATCACGCCACCCCACGTTGTCATACAACTGGAGTAGGCTCTCGAATACCCCAAGGCGCTTAAAATCTGCAATGTGTGCAAACCTAGAGGGGACAATCGATCGATGTGAGATTCTTTCAAATCTGACGCGGTGTGCGTCGTCTCGAAAAGTGATCCACATCGAATCGAAAGCTGGGGCGGGCTGTGCCGGTGGAGGGTGGAATGGGTGCGGTAGGAGGCGGAAGTGTAGGTGGTGGTGGGCTAGGCGGCGGGGAGTCCGCTCTAGGGGAGGAAAAGCTAGGCTTGCTAGTCCTCCTCCGCTTTGAGGCGGGTGCCCGCGAACACGACCTAGTGCGTGGGGGTATGGTAATGCCGTGAGATGTGCCAACCAATGCGAAGTGATAATAAAAAGGAGCGAATATACCCGAGCACAACGCGACTCCAAGCAAGCGATGTGAGCAATGAAATGCCTCCCCTGAGAAGCTCCGAATCTGCCCTTGATTCTCCCCCAAGCTATCCTGAAACTAAAAATTGATTGATTAGCAATTAATATCAATAAATTTAGGGAAAATCAAGAGAAATAGGTGTGAATATAGTTTAATTACGATTCGGGGCGGAATAGGGCTTACAAAATGGATATTGTGAGAAAAAGACAAAATTGGGGCTGATAGGGGACGATCGGCGGTGTGGGAGGCGGCAGCGGCGGTGACCGGACAGCGGCGTGGCCGGCGGGTGGTCGTGCCACTCAGGCGTGGATGGGGGGCGGCTCGGGCAAGGGAACGGATTGCTCAGGCAATGGGAGGAGTCGGGATGTCGAATTTGGGAATTGGGGATTTTAATTTTTAGGGCCGCGAGTTCTGGTTATATAATGTTAGTCACTCGGCCGAGTGGCTGTGACCACTTGGCCGAGTGGCCTCAGGTTAGTAAATTTTTAAAATTTTGTGTATATGTTCCGATTGGGTCGAGTAGAACTATCACTCGGCCGAGTAGACAAATGTCACTCGGCCAAGTGGCTAGGCCACTCAGAGATTTTCAAGTGCTGAAAGTGTCTGGTTCACTCGGTCGAGTGACAAAGTCACTCGGCCGAGTGGCATGTAATTGACAGAGAGGGGTTTTTCGAAACTTCTCTGATCAGTACCCTACTCGGCCGTGTAGGGTCTTTACTCGGCCGAGTGAAAATGTCACTCGGCGAGTGGGCTGCTATTGTCAGCTCCAACTCTCTGTTTTTGCTCCACTTTCTGATTTTCTTTCCCCCCGTCAGTTTCTACCTTCTCTTGACGTCTAAGCGCATCCATGGACTTCTTCCCATCACCATGGTCGTCCTCCATTCATATGGTCTCTTATTCTACTTCTCCTGAAATGAAAAATGTTGTCTGTTGTCAGGTCTTTCTTCGACACTTGACTCTAAACACTAATAAAGATCTAAAACAAAAATAAAAAGAAAAATTCAACTAAAAGATGAGATAGAACCGTCGGGTTGCCTCTCGACAAGTGCTCATTTAAGGTCTTGAGCTCGACCCCTTAAGAATTGCAATTAGAGCTCGATGTTTGGTGCATGGGAGATGCACACGTCAAACTTGCCGGGAAGGCCGCTTGGGTTTAGTTGTTGATTTACTTCGGTGTTCCTCGGCTCCCCTTCATCATGGGTAGTAGTGGGGGGTGAGTCCCCCAAGCTTGAGCTTTCGACATCCTTCTTCTTGGCCGGCGGCGAAGATTTGTTGTCCGGTGGAGCTTTCTTCATGTGCTTCGCCGTAGAGAGCTTGCATATCTCTCTAATCTTGACGACATCAGCATCGTCCTTCTCTTCATCGGTAAGAGGGTCCGGCGGGTCTCCCATCATTTCACCTTCTTTGGTAAGTTGGCCCTCTTCGAGGCCATCATCGTGCTTGGCCCCGATGACAAATGGCATGGCGTCGTCAATTACTCGTCGAAGAGGTCCACGTAATCCATGTCCTCTGGCCAAGGCATATGCTTCATCACCTTCGGAATGTGGAGCTTAACTTCAATATTACCGACGTTCAAGGACAAGGTTCCTTCCCTCACATCTACAATCACTCCGACGGTGGCCAAGAAAGGGCGTCCAAGAATCAGCGACGTATCACCTTCCTCCTTAATATCCATCACCACGAAGTCGCATGGCAAGCTGAGTCCACCCAGTACTTGTAATGGTATGTTTTCGGCAATCCCCACCGGCCTAGTGATTCACCCATCGACGAGTTGTATCTTCATGTCCGTGACCTTGAGGTCGGTTTCCGTATTCAATTTCTTGAACATTGTGAGGGGCATGAGGCTCACGCTTACTCCCAAATCTACTAAAGCTTTCTGAAGTGGGACTCCTCTAAGCGTGCAAGGAATTCAGAAACTACTGAGATATTTGAACTTGGTCGGCGTTTTCTCCTTTCTAGTAAACCACGTACTTTGCTCGGTGAGCATGATCCTTTCTTTTCGCTTCTTTCCCGCGACCAAATCCTTTAGAAACTTTGCATAGGACGGGATTTCGATGATTGCATCCAAGAATGGGATGTTCAAGCTCACACCTCGTAAATACTCCAGAAATTTGGCGAGCCTTTTCTCAATCCTTGCCTTTTGCCAACCATTGTGGGTATGGTACGGGTGGCATATAAGCTCGCTCCTTTCGTGGCTTCTCTACTTCAGATTTTTCACCGTCGCTCGGCCCTTTCGGGTCCTTCTCTGCATTGCCTGGTTCCTCATCAACCGAAATTTCTTCGGCTCCATAGCTTAAATCATGGCGGGAGTAGTTCCTTCCTGCCTCTTGTAGTCACCGCCACAACCGCATTGATGTGCCCGATGTTGCTTTGTGGGTTTTGTTCCGGTTGAGCCGGTAATTGTTGATTGGTCTTATTGAGCAATGAGAGTTGCTCCGATAACTGTGCCACGACGGTATTGAGGGAATCTTGTTGGGCCCTCAATTTTGCATTAAACTTCTTTTGTTCGGCCATGAACTCTTTAACCCTTACTTCGTGGTCCGACCTTGGTGGCGCTTGCGGTGGATTGGGTGCCCTCCATCCTTGATTGTATCTCGGGGGTCTATAGGGCACCGCTTGTTGCCTCGGTGGGTAGTTTTGTTGTTGGGGTGGCCTATGCTGATACTGTGGTTGTTGTAGAGGCTGGGCTAGTGATTGTTGCGACGGTGGATTCAAGGCTCCATCATTGTTGGCGTATGAAAATCTGGGGTGACCCCTTGTAGCCAGGTTCACCCAATAACCGGTACTACCCACAACATACTAAGCTTGCTCCAAAGCTCCATCTCCTTGCTCCCCTCCAACAAACATAACATGGGCTTGGTCCTGCCAGTCGCTCATGCTTCCTCCCGGTGTAGACACAGTGGAAGCTCCATGTGGTTCACTCACCAATTTTTCCAATCTCTCTACGGCCTTGTGAAGGGAATCAAATTTTGTAGAAAACTCTGCCACTGCCTTGGCTTCATATATACTTGTCGGCTTCAAGGATGACAAAAAATTGCCCCTTTCATCGGCCCACTGTTGATTATTCGAGGCCATCTCCTCAAGTAAGGCCGTAGCGTCATCCGGTGTCTTTGACAAGATAGCTCCATTGGCGGTTGCATCAATTATTTGCATTGTGCTCGGTTACAATCCGTTATAGAAGCTATGCACAAGCTCCCATGGCTTAATGCGGTGGGGGCATTGGTGTTGGAGATCCTTGAAACGCTCCCACGCCTCATATAAAGTTTCTTGAGGGCCTTGCTTGAAGGACATCAGTGCGCTTTGTATCTTAATAGTCTTGGATGGCGGATAGAACTTGTTGACAAATGTGCTTGCCAGCTCATCCCAAGTAGTGAAGATCCCCTCGGCTTGCATCCTCAACCAATACAATGACTTATCTCGAAGAGTAAAGAGGCGCAGTCGAATAGCGTCAGCCGGCACGCCAAGCATCTGGAAAGTAGCGCATTTAGCCAAGAACGATTACAGATGGTAGTGCTAGTTTTCTTGTGAGTTCCCATGGAATGGGTCTTGTTGCATCAACACTACAAGTCCTGTCTTTAGCTCAAAGTTCTAGTCGGTCGCCAACTCCGACATGACTATAGAAGAGGTGGTAGCCGTGGTCTTGGGCGACATGACTATAGAAGAGGTGGTAGCCGTGTTCTTGGGCCGTAGCCTATCTCAGATGGAGACAAGACTAGCCATACGTTGCGCTAGCTCCTCTGGTGTTTCTGGCGTGGCCATTTGATTTTCCTCTATAGCAAATCTCCTCTCAGCTCTAAGACTCCTTGTCATACGCTTGATTTCAGGATCGAATAATATGTCTTCTTGGGGCACCTTTGATCTCGTGTACATGCACAGGAAAAGAGATTCTAGATAGAATTGTTAGCACAATAGAGGAATAAAAGAGTGAAAATAATAAAATAAAAAGAAATAGCTAAGTAAAGAAAATAAAACATCGTCGCCTCCCCGGAAACGGCGTCAAAAACTTGATCGCGTCCGGATATACAACCGAAAAACGATTGTAGTCTTACCGCAAGCGCATGGTGTAGTGGTGAGCGGGTATCGAACACGAGGAGGAAAAATGACAGTACTCTGTTTTAATCACCTAGCTATTGGTGGTGAAATGGAATGGTTTCGAGAATATTATCACAGTCGTTCAATTAATAATTTGAATTCTATATAATAATGGAGTCTATGGCCAGGGAATCCCCACTACGGATCGTCATTCATCTATGTGAATCGTGAATCTCAATGCTGCAAGGCTTGAATTGAGGTGAACTAGTCGTAACTGAATAGAGAACCAAGCTCACGCTCTCGTGCTATTACCGGTCTATAGCAACCTAGATTAGGTCCCACTCTCATGCAAACCCTAACATAAGCCGCTAGCATGAAGATCGACATCATCATCCAATCGCACCTCGAGCCCACTCTCGTGCAAACTCGAGTTGCGATCTAGGTTTTGATAGTTCGTATTTGTCCAATCTCTTGCAAACGAATATGAGTATAGATTTATAATAAAAATCCTAGCTTTGGTCCAATCTCTTGCAAACCAAGTATAGAGAATCTCGATTATAAACCTAAATCGAATATCTAGGCCTTTCCATCTATTGGAATCCAATCTCTTGCAAACCCCAATAAATGGAAATTCCTATCTACTCGTAGTAAATCAATCATAACCCAACCGTCTATCAATCATAGCAACATATTAATTCATTCATCACAAGTCTAAAATCGGATCCATAGGGTTCATCCCCATCCTAGCAATATCCTCGTCGTATCTATCGAACTTCTTCTTCTTCCGCTCATCATCTAGCACTGCTAGCTCCCTGATAGGGTCAAAGGCGGTGCTCCAGCGTGTGTGTGAAAGTCCCTTGATGTCATTTATGCTCTAGATCGCTCCATATTTCCTAAAATCCGACAAAAACGAGAAATAGTGAAAAGCAACGTGATATCGTCAAATAATCGTGAAAAATGCAATATGGGCGATCGAAATGACATGCAAACATGCAGAAAAAAGGTGTAAAATAAGGAGCGATCAGTGACCAAGTCATTGGTGCCACAAATTTTGAGTAGCCTCACGTTCCACCACGTTAAGGCTGTCGATACATTTCTTCACATGAGTTTTGTATAACGTACCACAAATTTTCCCTTTTGCGGTAATCATGGCACCTTTCATCATTCTCCATATGGCATTGCTGAAGTGGTTGTCGAAGCCCTGTTTGTCATGGGCTGTCCCCGAGAGAAAGTTCAGCCGAAGGTCCGGCATATGTCGGACATCCTTCAGTGTTATTGTGCAGCTAACGTTCGCCTGAATCTAAACGTCACCAATTCCTACAATCTTGCAGAAACTTGTATTCCCCATCTTCACGATGCCAAAGTCTCCTGCCTTGTAGCTGGTGAATAAGTCTCTTCGAGGAGTGGAGTGGAAGGAAGCTGCTGTATCAACCACCCACTCGATGTACTGGTTAGAAACGTTAAGGCATGACTCTTCTTTGAAAGAGCAAATGGCCACTTCTCCGGTACAAGTGACTAAGGCCTCTCCATCTTTGGGTCTCCTGTTGAGAACCATTTTGACCATGTTTCCGTAACAGCTTCGGGCAGTTTTTCTTCATGTGGCCCTCCATGCCACAATGGTAACACATGTAGGTAGGCCTCCTCCCGTCTGTGGACCTACCACGTCTTTTGCTCCTACCTCTGCCCCAGCTTCGACTACCTCCATGTTGTCTTCCTCGATTCTCTGTCACGAGGGCATGTGATGTGTCCATATTTTCTATCTTTTCATAGTATCATTCCATTGCATTCCATGTCATATCCGCATCCAAATCCCGCAATTTCTTACAATACTGCAATTCTAACGCCATATTCGAGTTTCGTAGAGTTTTGTGGATTTTCAGAGATTTTGGAGCGATTCGGAACCACTTTTGGATATGGACACATCCAGCATGCCCGTGAGCCTGTTGGCGAGGCTCACATGAGTTTGCCGAGGTTCGGAAGCTTATGGGAGGAGTGGAGGAGAGTCTGGAAGGAAAGAAGAGTTGTTCTGGATTTTTCCCAGGCGACTCGATCGAGCAGCCTAGGCTGCTCGGTCGAGTTGATACATAAGCCCAGCAGCTGATACACGAGCGCATCCTACTCGACTGAGTAGCGTGGTGCTCGATCGAGCCGTTTCTATTTTCAAAGATCCATCACATCAACATCCTGCTCGACGGAGCAGGACTTACTCGATCGAGCCAGTAGGCGACTCGACCGAGCAAGGCTTACTCGGGCAGAGTAGGCAGAGCGACACTTTTTGAAGGAGCCCGATCCACTGACAGACTCGACCGAGCAAGCGGGCTGCTTGACCGAGTAGCCCATACCCCTTCACCTGAGAAAAGAGCAGCAAAGAGCAGTAACTGTGCCTGCTCAACCGAGCAGGCACTACTCGACCGAGTCACTGACTCGGTCGACAACTTACGGGTCCAGACTCTAGAATTTGAAGTTAATTTCGTGGGGCCCAGACGAGAGGCTACAGGAGTCGATTCGGGAGACGAAAATACAGAGCTCATTTTTTATGTTTTTGAATTGAGTTTTAGAGGAGAGGAGATCAGAAAAAACCATTGTAGATCTAGATCTAGTTTTTTAGAATTGAATTATTTTTGGAGAAAGATTAGTTTTTACTATTTCTTTTGTCTTGAAATCAGCTGGAAAATTCTTGGATCCCTATTGGCTATCATTCTTACTCGTTTTCGGTACGTAAGATATTTATTTCTCGCTCGATTCAATTGCTACGATGTTTTCTTCGATAAAAATTGCATTTTTATTCGTCGTAATTGATATGTGTGAGTAGTCTTCTCTAGGTTGATGGGTTAGCCCTAAAACTCTAGGAAAGAGATGTAGACCTGGATCTCTAGGTTGTATTGGGAATAAAGCGGAGTATTTCGGTTTATCCATCCGAATCCTTAGGAGAACTCGTACTGAGATCATGCCCACGGTCGGTGGAATTGATGAGCTTAAGGAGTATCTTTGGGATTTAAATGGGAAATTATTGGATCCAACCAAGGCTCGTGACCATGCCCGGCTCGTGCCTTGAGGGGATCCACCGACGAACTATATTGCTACATTAACGGCTACCGCCATTGCGTCAATGAGAGCCACCGAAATACCTCGAAATTTTAACCCACAAGAGTGGTATGAGTTGAGAGATCATTCCCTTAAATCTAATGCAACATAAAGATCCCATTCTAACATCAACATCCGACGGTCTTAGCGGTGATCCATAAGGCCCTAGCTTATTTTATTATCGAACCAACAATACCATCACAACCAATCTTTTTAAACCGATTTCTATCCCACTCTGAGATCTAAAAATAATCTGAGACCCCAATACACTGTCACTGTCCATGTGGGATTCGACAATCTTATATACTATAATTTGACACCGTCCGCTTGCGGATAGAGCCCAGAGTTAACACCTAGGAACCATACTACACCTAGCGACTGTGACACCGCTAGGTGGAATTTAGGTGTAAGTTTGGGGTGCGTCAAGTTTATGGCGTCATTGCCGGGGAGGCGTTCTGCCATATTATCTATTTATCACAGTTAGGTTGATTAGACTGCGTAAAAAACAAAACAAAAAACAAAACAAAAAACAAAAAAACATATTTATATAAATAAATAAATAAATAATAGAGAGATTTTTCCCCACCACCTGCTATTATTATTATCTTTATCTCTCCTTGTACCACTGAAGTCTTTTCCATGTTGTCTACTTTGCTTGATTAGGTACAGTTGATGTAGCGATGATGCTTCCAAAGATGATGCGACCGGGTTCTATACAATCCTTCATATATCTCGCTGCTACATTCAATCAAGCTGATGGAGAATCTTTCAGGGAAGCATTTTACAGGTTCGACGAAGCGTTTGGAATGTCCAAACGGAGTCAAACTATATGTGGGATGGTTTCCAGCTACTTACTCTCTTTACTAAAGGATTGCAGGGATCCTCATTGGAATTCTTGAGGAGGATGCATTTGACAACCTTCGAGGAACTCAGATCTGCAGCAGCTTTAAAGAGCTAATTAGACGCAGCTCGATCTTCTGGCTCATTAGCCGTCAAGGCAAGTGATACAGAAGATTGTGAGCTCGTCAATTTTATTATGAGTCGTGTGTCTGCTTCAGGTACCATCGAGGATGATATTCACGTTCAGCTTAGGGGAGGTACTATGCGCTTTGATATTACCACTGCAGACAAGACATCGGCACCTATAACTGCAGAGCCAGCTCATGCCGTCGTCGCCCCCTTGCCACCCACATGAGTCAGAGCAGTCTATACCATCAAAGGTATTATCGAGGAGGTTGTGCCTACAGTAGAGGAGCAGACCATCGAGGAGGTCGTGACTTGGGACGATGACATCTGCCCACAGATGGAGCCCGAATTGTGCCCTCCTCCTTTCGAGCTACTGCAGCCATCCCCACCTTCTACAGAGGCTGAGCATCCCTTAGAAGACCACCCACCAGAGCTTACAGCTCCCACTCCGGGAGACCTCTTTACCCACTCCATTTCTGAATCTTGTATCCCATTTGATATTTATTTTGATTCAGATCATTTTGACACGTCATACCTATTGCATGACACTTATAATTATGGACCGAATGTATGCTTGAACATGTCCTTGCTTGAAGAACCTAACGAGCATGATGAGGAGTTACTTGATGAGGTGTTATATGCATCTGATCAGGATATACCTGAGGATCTTGGAGAGGACACTGAGGGGAGAGAGAGGACATAGTACTTGAGAGTAGAGATTTATTTCCAGGGAAGCGTTGTCACCCATCCTTAATTTTAAATATTTATGTTGATGACCCTCTTTAGGAAACATTTGTTCAGGGGAACAATCTTTCACAATGGACTGATGCATTCCGTTCTTTGCATAATACAGGTGGATGCCTACGAAGAATGCTAGGGGATGCATCGCTGGAGTTTGTTGGCGTTAGTGGCTATACGCACCCGGCAGAGCCATGAAAAGTGCAGATATAGCAGCTACCTGCATCGGCAAATATATTGGACCCGCCTTTTGCTACAGGTGGTACCAATCTAGTAGTGTAGATATAAAGTAGAATTTTATGCTTTAAATAATTACGAATCCTCTCGGCAGCGAGAGGACCGTATAGGATTTTATATGCTTTCTTAGTTTAATAAATTCACTCCATATGATTGCTCAATTATCTTTTGCACCCAACCCACTATTTATCATCCATGCCCACCCTTGTATTTGGCGCTTATTTCGCCTCTCTCCCCCATTTTTATGTGATGTTTAAGCTTGGGGGAAAGAGACTATTTTGTTGAGTGGCCACCCTATCTTGTCGTTGTCCTTTGTTTATATCATACACACATTAAAGACAATGTGATGTTTAAGCTTACGGGAGTGTATAGTGCACGCACTTTGCTTCATTGTGAAACACACTTCGAAATTTCCATATGAACCATGTTCACTTCTATATTTATGTCTAATATGCTTCATTTTCTATGAAATATCGTGGATTTATTTTTTTATGAACTCTAATATCTGTTAGATTAGAGTTCGATTCCTTGATTAGTGTATCTTTGTTAATATGCTTTTTTCATAGTAGAATCCATAGTTTCACAACCATATTCTCGAAACAGTTAAGCTAAAAATGAATGAATCAAATCTGAAAATCATTTGACTCCTGCGTTATTTGATTGATAATTTTATTGCTTCATGGATGTTTAGTGATTCAAAAGAGATAGGATAACCCCAAGACAACCAAAGTAGTGATGAGTAGGATTCCTGAAACTGAGCCATGTCTAGATTCTATGCTTTTTCTTTTTCTTTTGTGAATAGCCAATAAATGATCTTTGATCATGTTTTGCATTCCATCGCATTTACGTGAGTTTGCAAAAATCCCAAAAATCAAACTAATATCCTGAATAAAAGGCCCTAGGGGTTCTTCGTAACCCAATGCCCTAAGACCGTCTGGTCCGGGATGCGTATGCCGCTTTTTGTATATGTTGAGTTATCTCGTGTATATAAAGAAAGTAAAACATATATGAAATATTTGTATAGCCAAAAACAATATAAAAAGTACAAAAATCTCATATACTTATCTCCATTTCTATATAAAACAAAGACATGACAAAGTTGATGGGTTCTAGGAGTCTTGAAATGGTCATAGTGTGGTGATGCCTTACCTTGATTGAATTTGCTAAATTCATTCCATGAAGTATAACAAAATACCACGCATGCTTGAAAGCGTTTGATCATGACATATTATACTGATTAGAGAATAAGTTGTGGACATTGGTTTCATTTCTGTGAACTTAGTATATTGTATGATAAACTATGATATGATATAACTCTACTCTCATTTTATCCCTTTCAAGTTCATTACATTTATTGAAATCGACGTTATTTTAATTTGAGCGAGATTTAAGTATTTGTTGTGTATACGTGTTCTAATTTCATATTGACGTGCGTTAACGAGATCTTACACACCTTGGGTTCTTGTATTTTCTGAATTTAAGGTTGAACCCCTTGTCTCCATTACACGCCACCACCTTACATCTTCATTATATCCCTCTCCCGTGTTAACTTCTTACTAGTCTTCCTTGAGGACGAGTAAGAGGCAAGCTTGGGGGATTTTGATGTGTCATTATATTCCACGTGTATATGATTACACGTCAAAATGATTGCTCAATTACATATTTCATACGCTTTTACGCTCATAATTGGAACTATTTTACATTAAGAGCGTTTGGTTGCATTTTAGGGAATATCGAGCAATTTGGACTATATTGGAGGAGAGAGCGCGTGCTTCGACACCAGAACTCATGAGGCGCCGTTTTCGGTGACTCAAAGCTGCTGGGGAGCAAGGAAGAGGGAAGAGAGAAGGAGTGAAGAAGAGGAGAATGAAAAAAGCATGGTTCTATAATACCATGACTCATGGACTCCATAGCGCTCGATCGAGCTATGATGCAGCGAAGGAATCGAGCGATCCAAAGTGCTGGAAACAGGATAGCCATGCATTGTTTTCAAATCTGTTATCACCTGGGATTTGTTAGTATTTTTCTGATATTTTTTTCCGATATTAGACTTCAAGACAGTTCCAACGCCACCAAGAACGTGCCAATCGGAGGTCGGATGAGCTCTGGGGAATTTTTGCAACCTAACACTGCATTGCTGAAATCTGTTCTTGACCACCTACTCGATCGAGCAACCACCTACTCGACCAAGCAACTACCTACTCGGTCCATCAGACCCTACTCGGTCCAAGCAGGCAGAGCGATGTTTTGGGCAATGAATTCGGACTTCTGACAACTCGACCGAGCAGCCACCCACTCGGTCCGAGCAGGCAGAGCGACGTTTTGGGCAATGAATCCAGACTTTTGATGACTCGACCGAGCAGCCACCTACTCGACCCGAGTTGCCGCGGGCCCAGAACTTAAGTTACATCAGGATTTGGCTTTGGGCATGGATTTCAGAGTGCTTCTTGGGTTTTGCTAGGGTTTGGAGGGGATATATATTTGAAGGATAGACGTCAATTTTGGGGGACTCTTGGGAGGGTTTTTAAATCTTTTTAAGAGAATTTTGGAGACGATCTTTTGGGAGTTAGGTTACGCCATAGGCCCCTCCTCTTGTATCAAGCTAAGTATTTTGTCTCTTTAATTTTATTTTAGTTCTTATTATTGTTTTTCTATGATGCTAGCAATGATCTCTATTGTTTTCATAATGTTTGCAATGCTTGAATAATCTTCTCTAGGGCTACTGGATTAGCCCTAAGATTTTAGGATCTAGATGCAAAGATAGGATTTTTATGATGCGTTGGGTATTGACGTCCCCTAGATTTTGCAATGCATGCAATAGAGATCGGGGATACCAGATTTAAATATTTATAACCGCAAGCGCACGGTGTTGTAGTGTGGCTTGGGGTCGAACTCAGGGAGGCGTGTGTTGTGCTCGTTGTCAAGAAGGAACCGGTTCACCCGATGGGTGAGCTAGCCCGAACGATCGGTGGGTTGTCACAAATGGAAATACGAAGGATGTAATATATAAAAGGGAACCTAGGACTTTGGTTTTCACCCTATCGTGTGCCCTCTCTATTATGACCGACGGTTAGGACTACAATTGGATTTTAGGGTTTATTGGTGAGACGTTGCCTCTAAGAGTGATACATGCGTCCCATGCGCCCGATATTCCGGTCGATGCCCAGGATGATACGCTAGGACTACCCAGGTTCGGTCGGTGGGCATTTTCATGTCTATTAACACCGACCGACTACGGGAGCACTAAGCTCGCAATGATTACTCCCAACATCTAATCCTGCCGTTCCCACGTGCTAGGATTCAATGTCTACGCTAGGAGCGTGAGTGTGGCTAGGGAGTCAAATGCCAATTTTATTCCCCTTGGCCCGACGGTTAGAGGCGGTATTTCTCCCGCCAATGACAATGAAACACCCTGTGTAACCATCTAAATTCCTAAACCCTATCGAAATCCTATTCCTATGGTCGTTCTAGGAAGAACCCACGAAGGGGTTTTCACCAAAATCCCAGATTATGGAACTACTCATAATTCATGGCAAAAATACAATCTAAACGAAATTCAACAGTTGAAATCATAATCAGGCAATAGAAAAGATATGCTAGCAATGATATTAAGACAATACTAAAGTTTCAGAACAATCGGAATACTTACAAGATAAAAGAAAATCTCAGCCGTCATAAATCTCAAAAAAGTCAGAAAATACAATGGGGATCGTTTCTGGGAAACCTACGTCGACTTTATAAAGAAAATGAGGTCACCCGATCGATTGAAGCATCAACCTATCAGGTGAGCTGCTAGTCATTTCGCCTTCAGTGCTTCAGACACATCAACCGGCCGCTGTTCCAAGCGGTTGACGTGACCGGGTCATCATTTGGAAAATTTCTGCTCTAGATGAACCGATCGGGTGAGATGTCACCCGATCGGTTGGAAATAAGCATAAAAAGACAGAGAGCTCTTTCGATCTCACCTGATCACTGAACCGATCGGGTGAGCTGCTCTTCTTCTTCAGCTTTTGTCCGGGTCGGATACGCGTGCACCAACCGATCGGTTGGTTCTGTCCAACTAATCGGTTGGGGGCTGAAACTTGGTTTTCTTCGACGTTTGTCCCTCTGGATCACGCGTGACTCCTCCCATTGCTCCGAGGACTCATGATATCTTCTTTATATGTCCCCAGCGCTGGAAACTCCTGCATTTGCATAAAAACATGGAGAAAGTGAAAAGATACAAAAATCGCAAAAGAACGGGTGCAGAGTGATGGAAAACAACGGAAAATCACAAAGAAGACGTGCGTCAAAATCCCCAAGCTGAACCCTTCCTTGTCCTCGAGGAAGACGAGTGAGAGTAGGAGCTCGGAGGGGAAAATAGAGAGAGAGAAACAGAAAGAGAAAACAAAATCCTAAATCGCTCGTCAGAGCCAACAAAATCAAACACACCACACCAAGCAAGCATGCGATAAAACACATCACTAAACCAAGGAATATGAGTCCATACAAGTATCATGGGCCCACGCGGTGAAGCGCGAGTGAGTGTGGTCGTGTGCTAGCAGACAGTGTCACTTTCTAGATTGTGCAATAAGGCTCCATATACACATGCCCATGGAATGACCCAAATATCGATTCAATTTGAATATAGCGGTGAATAGTAGCTCAAACATGCATGAGAACAGTATAAGAATTGAAGCGTATCATGTGTCGGGGACTCGACCGCTAGGACCAGAAAATCACCACACTATAGCCTAGATGATCGCTAGAAAGTTTCTATGCCAAGTGTGTTCGAAAACGAGGGAGGTTGAGAAGGTGTGGAGTAGAACACTCGGTGCAAATTCTCGCCGTCTCTTTATTCACGATGGAGGAATAATATTCACACTGGAATTTTTTTGGGTTTTAGGTATTTGTATTTTTTTTGGCTTTTGGCTATACAAATTTTTTTCTTTTTTTGGATTTTTCTTTTCTCTCTCTTTTTTGGGCTTTTGGGTTTTTGGCTATATACTTGTGTACTCTCCCTAGTGGGAGAACGGTACATGACGAGGGGATTTGCACCAAGTAAAACAAAAAAAGAAATCGAATTATAAACACTAGGGCAAAAGAAAATTTTTCTCGCAAATCAGAGCGTAAGCAAAATGGGTTATCCTAGTCCTATTGGTAGACTCCCAACACATGCGAATTGAAGCGTACTATCTATTATACATTTGACAGCGATTTTTGAATCCTAGGGCTGACTAGGACAAGCTGACTAGGACAAACTGGTTGATAAAAGACGGTCTGGATTTAATCTTGCTGAATCGATGGTTGAGATTAAACTTTGGGATGAATGTTTTGTATTTTTAAACATACTTTTTACATGAAATGATAGCAACAGAATTATTTAATTTTTGGATAAAGCAACAAACTCGCGGCTTAAAGGCAAGCAACAGCCTCGAGGCTTAAAGGCAACACGTTTTAGATTTCCCAAATCCTGGTAGTAACTTTTTTTGAAGAAAGCATAAGGCCAGTCTTTTTGGGGAAGAGCAAGAGGCGTTTTTGGGGAGAGCTTCCCAAAAGTCGGCTATTGCTCTGCCCCCAAATCATTTCCCCCACAATAGAGCAAGCCTGAGCCCTTGGAAAAATCATTTCGACTCCTCTCGCCTGAGCCCTTTCATCTCGCAACGCAGCACTCGCAACGCAAGCAAGAGGAACCTCGCAACGCAAGCAATCTGTCTTCATAGGTGAGTCTTTTTACCCTATTTCTCAACGCAAGCAATTTCTCAATGCCTATTTCTGAAGTTCTCGCAAGATCTGATGCCGTTTGCCCTGTTTCTGAAGTTTTCGCAGGATCGGAATCTGTCTCCGTTGTCTTCTCGCTTAAGCCCTTGGAGAGGCAAGCGGCATCTCGCAGCAAGAGGCAAGCGACATTTCTTAAGGTACACAACATCCTTAAGCATGGAGGAATCGCCTATTTCCCTTAATACCATCCTCTTCTCCATTACAGCAAGAGGAATCTCCTATTTCCCTAAAACAGCATTCTTCTCGCAATAACTGAGGGTGTTCACTTCTACTGGTAGCAAGACTGGAATCTGGAATCTGAACGCAGCAAGATCAACCCAGGTGCCGACGATATCCCCTTTTGTTATTTCTGTTCTTAACTGTAATTTCTTTGTTGGTTATGTGTTGTGTGATATGGTTTGCAAATATTTTAATTACAGTGAAATGGTTCTCACTAATAGCAAATATTTTAGGTTACAGTGATATGGTTTGCAAATATTTTAGGTTACAGTGTATGACTTGATATTTGGTTTGTGCATTTATTGACTACCTAAGAGCTACAACAAAAATGCTCAAAGGCAAAAAAACGCCTAAATAAAATTTGCAACTGGAGATTGAACCATTTTATACATTTGCTTAGACTCCTTAAATTGCAAATATATCATGTCACTGGAGATTGAACCAGTAGTGCAATATATCATGTCAAAATTGCAAATGCAAAGCCTAAGCATTAGCCAAATATCCTGTCAAAACTGCAAATGCAAAAATTTAAGGAGTTGCAAATGTATGAAATGGTTCAATCCAGTTTGAATGAGTTGCAATCCAGTATGAAATGGTTTAAGGAGTTGCAATTTTACAAATTGACGGTAAATATATTAGAAAATGCCATTTTGAACTATCTAATACATCAAAAATTTTCTAATATCCTGTCAGAAATGTGAAGCCTAAAAGGATTTGCTAATATCCTGTCAAAAATGTGAATGCAAATTTTTTGAAAGGACATTTAAAATTATCCTTCAAACTGGAAAACATTTAAAATTATCCTTATAAACATTAAATCCTGTCAGAAATGTGAATGCATTAGCAAATTTTTGACAGGATAGTTTGCATTCACATTCACATTATCCTTTAAATCTGAAAAACATTTAAAATTTAAAAACATTTCAAATTTTTGACAGGATATTAGCAAATCATTTAAAGGATTAAATCCTTTAAATCTGAAAAACATTTAATTTTTTGACAGGATATTAACATTTAAAATTTTTGACAAGATAATGCAAATGCAAAGCATTCACATTTGCTAATATTCACATTTGCTAATTTTTGTTTATGATATTGGCTAATGAATTATTTCTTTCTTGATCTGGAGTTCACGAAGGACGGAGTTCGAAGGAGGAAATTTGTTGTGTCGCCAGCATACGATAAGTCTTCGATGGATCTCGGCAGGAAGGACTCGACTGTGCTCCTCTTTGCCTCCACCGGTGGTGGCACCATTGATTTCTTTGTGTTGTTGTATTGTTCTTAGGGGTTAAAAATTGTGTGCATAAATAATGTTGCATTGTTGTTGTTCCTTTTTCTGGTGGGGGTTTGAATGATGTAAATAATTCATTACACTTTTTGGTGGGGATTTGAATGATGTAAATAATCAACCTACTTTTTTGGTTGGAGGTTTGTATGATGTAAATATTTGCGGTCATTTTTGTGTTTAAATAATTCGCCTACAAAACTCATTGTATGATGTATAAAATAATAGAAGAAGAAAAATTTTGGAATTTTTTATTTCTTTTACGGTTTTTGTGATTTCAGCATATTTTTTATTCAGTTACTTTTTTCTATATGGTTGTTTGTAAAATCTTGGGGTTGAACATCAATTTGAAGTGCTTTGTTTCGTGGAGTTTCCCTTAATAAAATTATTATTTAGTGAAATATCATAGTTTGCTATATTAATCGCCAAATGCCATATGTATAATGAGGAATATTTATAAGAGATAAAAGATGTTTTTGTGACACTTGGTACCTAAAATTAGGGGATCTAATATTTTGAGGGGAAATATTTTAAATGAACCATCCACTTATACAGCCTTTTGGGGGAAATATTTTGAGTGGAAAATTTTGAATTTGGGGGAGAAAATTTTCAATATTGAAGGAAAATCTATTGGGTAAAACAAAATTCACATGACTTATACAGCCTTTTCATCTCGGAAAATACCAACCACCATAAATGTCATCCATCATTAACGTCCCACCCCATAAATGCGGGTGATAATTGCAATCCCTTGGAAAATGCCATCCATAAACGAAGTAGTGGATTTTCTCAACAAAAAATGAAATCTTTATACCCCAAAATATTGGCCCCGCTCACAAGTTCGGTCATTCTCCCCAAAAAAGTTGGGGATTTTCTCATCAAAAGCATGTATTTTCCAAACACAGGTTCGGTCCTTCTCCCCCCCCCCCCCCCCCCCCCCCCGAAAATATTGGCCCCCCTAACAAAGGCCTGATATCAAAAGCTTGAGGCGCCCGCGCCAATTTTACGATAATTTATTGTTCCGAGCCAAAGGCGCCCACGCCGAATTTGTTTTTCTACGCTAATTGATTGTTCCTTGTCGAAGGCGCCTGCGCCAAATTTGTTGTTCCGTGCCGAATTTGGTGTTCCGTATCGAATGCGCATGCGCCGAATTTGTTGTTTCACTCCGAAGACGCCTGTGCCGAATTTGTTGTTCTGTGTCAAAGGCACCCGTATCGAATTTGTTGTTCTGCACCGAAGGCACCCACTCCGAAGACGTCCGTGACTCTAAATATTTTTACGCTAATTTGTTCTTTTAAATTTTGGCTGTGGAAATAATTTTTTTGGGGAACAAAGATTTCACGGTGGAAAATCATAAATGAACCATGTCCGCAGGCACGGGTTATGACTATACATATATATATACATACATATACATACATAAATTTTTTTCTTTTCCCCACACCAGAAGTCGCCCGAGCCGAATATAAATTTTTGTTTGTTAAAATTATGAAGGGGAAATAATTTTGGGGAGAACACAGATTTGAGGGACCGTGACAAAGGTGCCTTTGGCGTAGCGCCGAAGCTTAATTTTTGTTTGTTTAAATTTTGGAGGGTGAAATAATATTTGGAAGAGCAAAGATTTTGAGTGGATATCTTAAATGAACTGTGCCGAAGGCGCCCGTGCCATTTTTTAGACCAATTTGTTGTTCCGCGTCGAATTTGTTGTTCTATGCCAATTTGTTGTTCTGTGCCGAATTTGTTGTTCTACTCCAATTTGTTGTTCCGTGTCGAAGGCACCCGCGTCGAATTTGTTGTTCCGTGTCAAAGTCATCTGCGCCGAATTTGTTGTTCTGCATCGAAAGTGCACGCCCGAAGGCACCCACGCCACTAAATTTGTTAATGCTAATTTGTTGTTCCACGTCGAATTTGTTGTTATATGCTCATTTGTTGTTCCGCGCAGAATGCGCCCGTGCCGCTAAATATTTTTACACTAATTTATTGTTCTTTTAAATTTTGGCTGTGGAAATAATTTTTTGGGGAACAAAGATTTCGCGGGGGAAAATCTTAAATGAACCGTGCCCGAGGGCACGGGTTATGACTAGTATATATATATATATATATATATATTCCATGCATATAGAAGCAGACAGTAAAGGAAAATACCGCATATTCAAAATTGAAGCATGATAATCTAGGGGTCAACCAAGGACATGTATATAAATCAAAATCACAAAGTAGAGGCACACCAAACAGCTAGCTACGACATACGACTCACATAAAAGCAAAGTGAACTCACGAAGCATGAAATGCAATAGGACTCGGCTTCTTAGGGTTAGTGAAAGTGATTATCGTAGCCATGCTAGATGTGTGTGTAGTTTTGTGGCAATTCATCATATGGGGTCATCTCTAGGAGAGGGGGATAAAAATAAAGAAAGAAAAAGAAAAACACGATGAAAACGACTCAAAAACGAGGAAAAAGACACAACTGACGCACAAAGTGTGACTCCCCCAAGCTGAAACTTGCATTGCCCTCAATGCAATAGTAGTAAATACGGGAGGGCAAAGAAAATGGGGGGGGGAAGTACGCATCGACACAAAAATGTGAAAAACGTGAAAAACACACAAATGAAATAGAAAAATAAAAAGAAGGAAAAAGAAACACACAAAATAAAAGCTAGAAAAGTACATCCAAACGACACATATAAACAGGCACATAACATCGAAATCACACGACAACACACATAAAATTCGATTTCACCGACGTTGGACATGACAATGCTAGCGATATGATATGATCATGGTGATGCAGAAATATGCTAGGGGGAAGATCGGAAAAGAAAAAGGAAGAAATCAAAATGCAGGAGAGGAACTGTCCTCGTCCTCCTCGGTAGAAGATGGAGGGGTGTGGGCGGGAGAGGTGATGGGTGTGCGGAGAAGTGGGGAGAGGGGTGGAGGGGGTGGAGGGATGGGTGCGATGGTGGTGTGAACAATGAGTGGAGTGGTGGTGATGATGGTAAGTGGAAGAGATACGGTGGCCAATGAAGTGGGTGAGGGAAGTGATCTCGAGCGCACCGGAAATTTCTTACGGTGAGTGTATGCGATGAAGGAAGTGGAGGGTGGTGGCGGCGGTGGGTCAGAAATAGTGTGTGGAGATGTAGTGGCAGGAATGGAAGCGGTGGTGGTGGGAGGAGATGATCGTTGAGGAGGTGATGGAGGAGGTGAATGGAGAGGGGTAGGTGGAGGCGGACCGTGGATGTGAGTAAGAATGCGTAGAATGATGGACACGTTTCTCTCGAGTGCGAGGAAACATGGGTGCAAAAAGATAGAAGAGGATGGGTCCAAGGAGGTGGAGGTAGATGTGCCAGCGCGCAGAGAAGCTAACTCAGACTCTAGAGCGAGACGGGCGGAGGTGGCCCGATGAAAAGCAGAAGAGGTGCCGGCGGCAGTGGTCGTGTCGACACCGGAGGCAAGGCCTAAGAGGGCCGAAGTGAGAGCCTCAGAAGAAATAGGGACAGAAGCCGGGGGTGGCACCACTAGGTCCAGCCTCAGGGTCTCCTCTAGACGCAGGGATGTCTTGCTCGCCTAAGTGGGCGACGGGGGACGGTGGTCGTGGTGCGTCAGGGATATGAAACTGAAGATGTAACCCCCCTAACAACTCTGGGTCAGGAGGGAACGTCCAATCCGCCTCAAGATGTATAGACATACGGCCAGGGTTGGGTAGAATGGTGTAAGGAGCAGGGGGTGGCCGTAGTAAAAAGCAAACCGACCATCACCACGAGGCTTGATCATATGAGTGTGCCGTAGGACATCAAGATCTAGAAATGTGGATCCTGCGGTGTGTGGCAAATCTCGGGGGATAGCGATATTGAACATGGGATGTGAAGCAATGATGGTAATGATGCCCTCGCAACAAAACTTTCCCTTGCCGGCGTGGCTAATATCAAGTAATTTTTGAATAAGCCAAGCACCACCATTAATAGGTATGCGAGGGGCCTCAAAAGCAATCCCGTCAGCACCGCGAATAAAATCAAACAGCATAGCCCACAGGATAAAAAGGTCAGGGATAGTCACGGTCCCTGACTTATCCCTGGGAAAGAAAGTGCTAGATAAGATGCGGTGGGCTAGACGAAATACTGGGTGGATGATCGAGGAGGCATTGGCCTTGCCTCGAGGATATCGGTCGTGGAGGGTGAGGCAACCCCAAAAAATATCGACATCGAAGTCGCGATGATATTCAGATGGACAGATCTCATCGCCAAGAATAGGGAAACCGAAGACGTTATTGATTGTGTTAACGTGGGTGCGGATGTTTCAGTTTCGGGCACGAAAATCGATAATGGACCCCGCGTTAGTTTTGAGGGACAAAAGGAATTCGAGTGTGAGGGTAGGTATGATTGGGCATGGGCATTTAGAAAGCTCACCCAACCTAGGTTTGCAAATAAAGACTCAACACCGGAAAAAACTCCGAGATCGATCAGGGTTTGACTATGAGCAAACTTAGTGGCTAGGTGGGACCGTTGGTTGAGTCTATTATAAAAATCTTTATGTTCAAGACTATAGAAACGGTATCCCTGCGGTCCCATCAGTGGGTCCTCGAGAGGAATGATTGGTTAGGGTGGTGGTTGGGTAGGAGGAGGTTGAGGAGCACATGTATGTGGAGAACGTGTAGATTTGTGTCTCTTGCAAGACAGACCCTCTTCCCTCATGATTCCCTTACCCTTGTCATTGGCCATGAGTGTGTGGGTGTGATGAAAATGCAAGATGGTATGAATTCACACAAACAACGACAAATTGAGCAAAATTCAAATACTTGGGTAAAGTAAAAAACTAAGCTTAGGAACAAGTTTACCCAATATCGAAGTGATTATTTGCTCGCAAAGGACCTCACGCAATGCAATGGAGCGATTTGTGAAGCCGTAACACTTCAATCCAACAAAAGAAAAAAATTCGAAGTGGGGGAATTAGGGCTAGGGTTAGGTCGAAAATCGGGATGAATGAGGAAGGGAGAGGGTGGATGATGAGAGAGAGAGAGATGGGGGAAGTGAGGGAGATGATTCTGGAGTTGAAAGAGTGAGAGAGATGGCTGGTTGAGAGGGAAGGAAGTCGAAACAACGGAGGAAGCTGGAGGTTGGGTGAGAAATGAATCGAAAGGGAGGGGTATTTATAGAGTTTGATGCGAACCGATTGGGTGAGATCTCACCCGATCGGTTGAGTTATTTTTCGAAAAACTTTGTTGGAAGGCAGCTACAGGCAAATCGATCGGGTGAGTTTTCACCCGATTGGTTGGCCGCTTCACAATTTTCCCGAGAGCACTGTCGACTTCACCCGGACAGCGACACGACCATAGCTTCAGCTCAACCGATCGGTTGATTTAATCCCAAAATTTTCCGAGAGCTCTGATGTGTCACCCGATCTTCCATCCGGTCATTCTCATATGCCATCCGATTAGTTCACTGATGCGCTGATACAAGCCATCTTCAGATACAGCCCACCCGATCAGTTGAAGCATCAACTGATCAGTTGGGGGTAATTTCCTACATAAACACAAAAATTCATCTAAGTCTCCCGATGATCAACCTCATAGCAGTGTTTATTCACCAAAAATACGAAAACTAATCCTAAAAATAACGACGAATGTTTAGAACATGGGTTGCCTCCCATGAAGTGATGTTGTTTAAAGTCATTTGCTCGACTCCCGGTATATGATCTTCAATGTGGTTGGTGCGGGTGATGCCCGATGATTGGCATCCCATCAGCTCTTGGAGCAGCTGTCCTTGTCGGTGGTAGGGGTTGCAGGTAGACGCTCTCAACGATCCTCCCGCTGGTGGTGTCCGGGGGCTTCTCCCTCACGTTGGCGTCTACCGCCACTCTTCGAAGTATACAGACTTCCTCAGCAGTGAGCCCCATATGATCTTTTCCCTTGCTCCTTGTCGTAGCAACCTTCTTGAAACCGGGAAGAGTCGTCTGTGAGATACACACTCCTCCAGCTGTGTCTTCTTCTTTCACCCCAACTACTCTTTCTTCTTCAGCTTCCAGCACATTGCAACTTTGCTCCTCTTGTGGATGCTTCCATAGATAATCCCAGATCAAATTCTACTTTCTGGTCGCCCATATTTAGGGATAGCTTCCCCTTCTTCACATCAATAAGTACACCAGCTGTCGCCATGAAGGGCCTCCCGAGGATAATCGGGGTGTGGTTGTCTTCCGACATGTACATCACCACAAAATCTACAGGCATGTGTACGCCGCTGACGATCACCGGTAAGTCATACACAACCCCAACCGGGTATTTCATAGACCTGTCTGCAAGTTACAGCGTCATTCCGGTGGGCTCAAGGTCGCCCATTCTTATCCTCTTATATAATGACAGAGGCATAAGGCTCACGCTCGCACCCAAATCGACGAGCACCTGATTGATCTTCACTTCTTCTATCGAGCATGGAATAGAGAAGCTCCCCGGGTCCTTGAGTTTTGGCGGGTTCGCTCGTTGAATCAGAGTGTTGCACTCCGCTGTTAGGATGACCTTTTCCTTCCTTGTGCCCTTCGTCACCAAATCCTTCAGAATTTTAGAATAAGAAGGGATAGTCTCTATAGCCTCTAAGAAGGGAATCTACAAGCTCAAATCTTTGACCATGTCAAAGAACTTGCTGTATTTCTCATCAATCTTTGCCATGACAAGTCGTTGGGAAAATGGAACCACGGGCTTGAAGACTCTCGAGTCTCCCTCTTCGTTCTTCTTCTTTTCTTCCTCAGAGACTCCCTCTGGAGTCATGGTCTTTGATGACGAAGCTCCGTCATCATTTGCTTTCACATTTGGTCGCCCATCGACCAATGGAGCCTCAGGTTCTTTAGCGGGCACCCTAGTTGGAATCTGAGTGCCACTCCTCAATACTATCGCAGACACATTGGCATGGTCATGCGTCAATGCCAATGTTTGATTCAGCCCCCTAGGATTTACTTCTGGCTGACCCGGTAATTGGCTCTATGCCCTCTGAAGATTTGCCACTTGTAACCCCAGCTGGGTTACTTGATCGGTCAGGGTCTTCTGTCCCATCTGCAGCTGCTGGTTAATCTTCTCCTTGTTCATTATATATTGGGTCAAGAGGCTCTCGATCGGAGAGATTACCCTGTTTGGGTTAAATGGTTGATGCTGTGGAGGGGGCTACTGATTCCTCGGGGGATATTACTGGTGCATCTACTGTGGCCGTTGTTGCTGCTGGTATGACTGATGCTGCTGCTGAGGTGGCTGATACAATTGTTGCTGAGGTTACGGGGGCTGCTGATATGGTGCCCTATAGCTCAGATTCGGGTGATTCCTGTTATTGGGAGAATAAGCCGGATTTGAGCTAGTCCTTGGTGGATATGGTGCATTACCTGTCGGGTTATAGAATAGAGCGCTCGCCTGATCCACAGGTGGTGAGATATCACCACCATCGAAGTCTCCCAGGACTTTAGCTTCCACTGTCGCTACTTGCTGGGTATTGGCACCTCCAGCTCCCACCATAAATGCCGAGATCTGAGTAGATAGAAAATCGAATTTGCTAGATAATTTGTCGACCTCTTCGACTCTGTGCATTCCTCCAGATCTGGGTGTGGCCCGCTCATCACACCACCTTCCATTATTTGATGCCATGTTCTCCAGAATGGTCCTGGCATCTTCCTCGTTTCTTGACATAAAGGACCCCCCCAGCTGCGACGTCCATAGAAGATTTCTGATCATCCCTCAACCCGTTGTAGAACAGATTGATGATATGCCATTTGGGGAGTTCATGGTGAGGGCATCTACGCTGCATCTCTTTATACCTCATCCATGCCTCGTGCAGGTACTCGTGGCTGGCTTGGGAGAAGGAGGAGATCTCGCTCCTCAGCTTCATCGTCTTCCTCGGGGGAAAGAACTTGTTCAAGAAGGCATTGGACAGCTTCTCCTAAGTTGTAAAGGTATTGGGGTCCTTTCGCTTTAGCCATTGTTTGGCTTTATCCCGCAGAGAGAACGGGAATAATTTGAGCCAGATTGCATCAGTCGAAACCCCGTTGATCTTGAAGGTGTCGCACTTCTCTAAAAATGAATCCAGATGCTCAATCGGGCTCTCCATTGGTGCCCCGGAGAATTGATCCTGTTGGATCCATGTTACTAATGACGGCTTCAGCTCAAAACTTCCGGCCGTAATGGCCGGAGGTTGGATGATAGATGTGGACCCGATTGACGGCATCGAGTATTCCAGCAGGTACTTCTGGGGAAGAGTGTTCTCTCCCATGGTTTCAGCTTCTTCCCTTCTTCTCCTCTCTGCGTTCAGATGCCTCATGGTGGCATTAATCTCTGGGTCAAGAGGAATTAAGTCGTCGAGACTTCTTGTATTCCTGCGCATGAAAGATCAAGAAACACCAGTGAAGAGTAAAAGTGAACAAAAAATCAAGAATAGAAAATAAAAAATAAAAAGTAAAAATGTAGAATGCGAAAATTATCGCGAGGTGAGGATGTGAACTAGTCTCTAGGGTTCACTCGGTCCTAAAATAAATAAGCACGTTGCCTCCCCGGTAACGGCGCCATAAAGCTTGACGTCCCCCCTAGATTTAGCAATGCATGCAATAGAGATCGGGGATACCAGATTTAAATATTTATAACCGAAAGAGCACGGTGTTGTAGTGTGGCTTGGGGGTCGAACTCAAGGAGGCGTGTGTTGTGCTCGTTGTCAAGAAGGAACCGGTTCACCTGATGGGTGAGCTAACCCGAACGATCGGTGGGTTGTCACGAATGGAAATACGAAGGATGTAATATATAAAAGGGAACTTAGGACTTTGGTTTCCACCCTATCGTGTGCCCTCTCTATTACGATCGACTGTTAGGACTACGATTGGATTTTAGAGTTTAGTGGTGAGACGTTGCCTCTAAGAGTGATACATGTATCCCATGGGCCAGATATTCCGGTCGATGCCCAGAATGATACGCTAGGACTACATGGGTTCGATTGATGGGCATTCCCATGTCCATTAACACCGATAGACTCTGAGAGCACTAAGCTCGCAACGATTACTCCCAACATCTCATCTTGTCATTCCCACGTGCTAGGATTCAATGTTTACGCTAGGGGCATGAGCTGTGGCTAGGGAGTCAAATGCCAATTTTATTCCCCCTTGGCCTGATGGTCAGAGGCGGTCTTTCTCCCACCAATGACAATGAAACACCCCGCGTAACCATCTAAATTCCTAAACCCTATCGAAATCCTATTCCTATGGTCGTCTAGGGAGAACCCACAAAGGGGTTTCCACCAAAATCCCATATTAGGGAACCACTCACAATTCATGGCAAAAATACAATCTAAACGAAATTCAACGGTTGAAATCATAATCAGGCAATAGAAAAGAGATACTAGCAATGATATTAAGACAATACTAAAGTTTCAGGACAATCGAAACACTTACAAGATAACAGAAATTCTCAGCTGTTACAAATCCCAAAAAAGTCAGAAAATACAATGGGGATCGTTTCTGGAAAACCTAGGTCGACTATATAAAGAAAATGAGGTCACCCGATCGGTTGAAGCATCAACCGATCGGGTGAGCTGCTAGTCGTTTGGCCTTCAACGCTTCAGACACATCAACTGGTCGATGTTCTGAGCTGTTCACTTGACCGGGTCATCATTTGGGAAATTTCAGCTCCAGATGAACCGATCGGGTGAGATGTCACTCGATCGGTTGGAAATAAGCTCAAAAAGACAGAGAGCTCTGTCGATCTCACCTGATCACTGAACCAATCGGATGAGCTGCTCTTCTTCTTCTGCTTTTGTCCGGGTCGGATACGCGTGCACCAATCGATCGGTTGACTCTATCCAACCGATCGGTTAGGGGCTGAAACTTGGTTTTCTTCGATGTTTGGCCCTCTGGATCACGCGTGACTACTCCCGTTGCTCCGGGGACTCATGATATCTTCTTTGTATGTCCCCAGCGCTGGAAACTCCTGCATTTGCACAAAAACACGGAGAAAGTGAAAAGATACAAAAAACGCAAAAGAACGGGTGCGGAGTGATGGAAAACAACAGAAAATCACAAAGAAGACGTGCGTGAATAAATAAAATATAAACGCACGTCAGGTATAAAAGGTGTTCTACTTTAGTTGATCCAGTCAAATCCCTAGGAGAACTCATACTGAGATCATGCACACGGTCTGTGGAATTTATTAACTTAAGGAGTATCCTTAGGATTTAATTAGGGAGTTAAGAGATCCAACTAAGGCTCGTGACCATGCCCGGCTCGTGCCTTGAGGGGATCTACCGACAAACTATATCACTACATTGACGGCTACCACCATTGCGTCAATGAGAGCCACCGAAGTACCTCGAAGCTCTAATCCGTGAGAATGGTATGAGCTGAGAGATCATCCCCATAAACCCAATGCAACGTAAGAGTCCTAGCCTAGCATCGACATCTGACGGTCCTAGTGGTGAGTCCTAAAGCCCTAATCTTTTATATTTTATTTCTTTCTTTCTTTGTGTGAAATCCCCTATTTACGACGTTGAGTGACACAACCTTCGCATCCATCTCCATTACGACCATCCATACTCCACATCCACCAATAAACCCGTAAGTCTAACTTAACCTAGGAGTATATAGGTAGTATATCACCGCTTCCCCGTGTTCGATACCCGCTTGCCACTATATCGTGTGCTTGCGGTAAATGACATTGTTTCAGAGTTGATTCTGGGCTGATCAAGTTTATGGCGCCATTGCCAGGACGGTTATAGTGTATCTCAGTTTATTTTTATTTTGAAGAGTTTGCTAGCAACTCTCACCATTTCCTATCTCTCCACCCTTTTTATCTCTTTTATTGTTATCTCGCTACTAACATTTCCCTCCAGTTAGTGATCATACTTGAGAAATCAGACATGATAGAGATGGTGATGCAAGTACAATGGACCAGTGAATCTGACAGTGGCTCGGATGAGATTAGCTTTTCTCTGTATCATCTACATGGTCTCCAAGACTTGTTCATGAATGAAGCCATGATCGAATGTGCGGTTAGAGAATGGATCGACGCAGTACGGTTTATCGGATCAGGAATCTATGTGATAGGTAATGTAAATCAGCAAATGGTCATAGATCATATAATGAACAAGGTTTCTAATGTAGGTACCTTTGAGGGTGACATTCACATAAGCTTCGAAGGGGACATGATGTTTCTCCAGACTATTGAAGCCCTACCTATTGATGCAAGTTGGAGAGATACTTGTTAATTGGAGCCATTGAACGATTCCCAGCTATTGAGTATAATGGAAAGTGTAGTGGCTGATGTATGGGCCCATGGTCCAGTGGAGTTCCCTACAGATGACCCGATTACACAAGTACTCTCAGTCTTTATCGTGAACGCCTTCCACAATGCAGATACCTTGGATGGCGTCCCCATCGCTGACGAAGCCTATGTGCAATACAACGGAGACACCCTATGATCACGTCCAGATATACACCCAGAAAACGATTGTAGTTTTACCGCAAGCGCACGGCGTAGTGGCAAGCGGGTATCGAACACAGGAAGGACAATTGACAGTATCCTACTTTGATTACCTAGCTATTGGTGGAATAAGAATAGTTTTGATGGTGGTGTCACAATCGTTTGAATAACAAATAGATATCAATATAATAAAAGCATCTAGGGATAGGAAATCCCCACTACGGACCGTTTCTCATCCTTGTGAGTCATGAATATCAATGTTGCAAGGCTTGAATGTAGGTGAACTAGTCGCAACTTAATGTAGAACCAAGCTCACGCTCTCGCGCTATTGCCGGTCTATAGCAACCTAGATTAGTGCCCACTCTCGTGCAAACCCTAACCTAAACCACTAGCGTGAAGATCGACATCATCGTCCAATCGCAACTCGAATCCACTCTCGTGCAAACTCGAGCTACGATCTAGGTTATGATAGTTCGTATTCGTCCAATCTCTTGCAAACGAATATTAGTATAGATTTATAATAAAAATCCTAGCTTTGGTCCAATCTCTTGCAAACCAAATCTAGAGAATTTCAATTATAAACCTAAGTCGAATATCTAGGCCTTCCCATCAATTGAGATCCAATCTCTTGCAAATCCCAATCGATGGAAATTCCTAGCTACTCACAATAAATCAATCAAAACATATCCTTTCTTCAATCCTAGCAACAATTCTATTCATTCATCACAATTCAAAAGATCGGGTCCATAGGGTTCATCCTCATGCCCTAGAACGAATAAACTACTCACAAATCATCATGGAAATCTCAGAAAAATAGCAATTGATCATAGCACAATTCATTGCAAAGAAGAGACAATTCATAAAAATAAGATTTTTAGCAAGAAAGAACAAACCAAAATTGTCGCCTATGATCTCCAGCTGAGATTTCACAAAAGAATAGACGTCAAAAAATAATAGAAGTCTCTCCTAAAACTAGGGGAAAAACTAGGTTTAAATACAATCTAAAATCATCCAAAAAATCGTGACAAAACTGCCCCTGCGTAGCCCAGAATCCGCAATCCTCGCAGCAGTCGGAATGCGTCACTCGGCCGAGTAACAATGTCACTCGACCGATTGACAGACCCAATAATAAAACAGAGAATCTGGGGTTTTCGGGGGTCGTCTCTCTGACTAACTCGGGCGAGTAGGCTTCTTTACTCGGGCGAGTAGGCAATCGTGCTCGGCCGAGTAGGCTTCTTTAAAATTCCAGTAACTTAGCCGCTTCTCGGTTGAAAATCCCTGTTCTACTCGGACGAGTAGGCTTTCTCACTCGGCCGAGTAGACTTCCTTGCTCGGCCGAGGAAACTTTGAAATTTTGCTGTGTGTATCCATTTCACTCGGCCGAATACAGCTTCTGACTCGGCCGAGTAGAGTCTCTGTTCGGCCGAGTAGGCTGTATCTGGGCTCTTTTCTTCTCCTCCTCGCCTCCTCGTCGATTCTATCGAATTTCTTCCTCTTCCGCTCATCCTCTAGCGCTGCTAACTCCTCAAATAAGCCGTGGGCGACGCTCCGATATGTGCGAAAGTCCCTATATCTCATTTTTGCTCCAGATCGCTCCATATCTCCTGAAATACGACAAAAACAAGAAATAGTGAAAAGCAACGCGATATTGTCGAATAATCGTGGAAAACGCAATATGGGCGATCGAAATGACATGAAAACATGCAGAAAAAAGGTGTAAAATGAGGAGCGATCACCCTACGCTTCTACAATGATAGAATCCCACAGACTGCGACATGTGAAGAACACGTCTGCGAGGGATACAAGGATTCCGAACCATTCCAGAACAACATTGACCTGGGAAGTTGTAACGGCATGTTTTCTTCAAGACAACTATTTACATATTTAACCTATTTTCAAATTGTTTTAAAACTATTTTGTAATGGTTCGTCCAGAGTTTTACGATTTAAAAAATTTCGTATAAAAATATTTTGAAATATCAGACCAGTTATGAAGTATTTTAGTACATTCGGATTTAATCAACTACCTCTAAATAATCTGGTAAAAATTCATTTTCAATTATTATCGATTTGGCTTAATGAATTAATTTTCTATACAAACATGATCAAAACGTTTCCAAACTTTTACAGTATCCTTCTATGATCATTTAGGGCTTCCCACATTAATTTCATAATTTTCTGAATTCAAATCAATAGAGAACCCACAAACCCGCTTTGTAAACGTTTTGGCCCAAAACGAGTACCTCCGTAGCTCAAACCCCAAAATGGATCTCGAATTCACGATCCTCGTGACGATACAATCCCGTGGGTATGTTTTCGTAATTTTTCGGATACGTTTACTAGTAGGGGACAAAATCGTAATTTCGTTACAAATTTTACTATTACCGTCACTAATTACACTTAGTAATTTCATCTTAATTACCATTCTAACTATTCTAGGTCCTTACCCTCGCCTAACCCTTAAAACGCTTAACACGTTTTATTTTTTTCCAATCTTAGTCAAAAAAGCTAAACCTAAAACATACCGAACTTCATTAATAACAATTAACGTTTAACATTTTTTTCTAACACTTTTCTACAGTTAGCACCTAATATCATTAAAACCCCACCAGACTTATTGGATGGGTTTGATTTTTAATTAGTTTATTTTAGTTATTTAAACTTCTCAGCATCTCCCCTCTTCTTCACAAAATACTCTACCCAGGCTTTAACGCCCCCTCAGCTATTCGTTCTCACACAAACCATGCAACCTCTCACGCATGCATGCCCGATCACTCTCTCCCTTCGCTCTCTTCCCCTCTTTGTCTTTTCCGATGAAGTCCCAACCCTCGACCACGCAACCCCCCTCGGAGCTCCAGCGACCTCCGAACCTAACATCGCCCCTTCTCCGAGAGCTCATCGCCCATTCGCACAGCCTCTCCCTCTCACTCATTTTCTCGTTCTCCTCCCTTAACCCACGCTCTCCCATCCGACGACTACCCTCGAGTGCCGCGAGCTCCTTCGTGCTTCTCCCGCTCGTCCAACACCCCCGAATCCCGATGCTCCGCCCGCTCCAACTCCCTTCAATGCCCTCGTCGTCGACAGAACTCGCCACCATGTGCGCGGAGCTGCAAGAAGACGCCTCTGACGAGGGCCCTCCGACTGCACGCTCCCCTGTCAAGCGTCGAAGCTCCGCCTTCGCCTCCGCGTTCCCATGCTCCAGGCGAAGCTACCGCCGCTCGACCCTCCGCTTGAAGCTCCGGTGAGCCGTCGTACAACACTGCCCATGCCATCCCATAACCACCCTCCGCCTTCACCCACGACACCGTCGGAGGCCGCCACCGTTGCCACCTGAGCCTCCAGCGGAAGCCCCTACCCTCAGTCGAGAACACCGCCGCTCTCCCGTGACCTCTCCCCTCTCACCGACGCCCCGCTAAGCTCCCCGCTTCCGACCATCATGCAGCAGCACAGGTGCCTCATCGTCGTGTCCCAAGAGCTCACACCGCCTCCTCTTCGTGCGCCGCCGTCCTCCGGCTATCCGCACGCCGCCACCCCAAGTACGCCGCAACACCCCCCCGAACAACCCCCGACGCCTCCCCCTCTCGGTACGTGCATGAGAAATAAAAAAGGTAAAAACGTAAATTTTATACGTAATTCATATAAATAAGAATATTTTCAAATTTTAATAATTATAAAATATGGGTTTTATGGTTTTAAATTGATAACTAAAAATATAGGCCCCAGAAAAATGTGAGACTAGGTCCAGAAAATCAGAAATGACATTCTGGACACAATGGCACCAGTTTCATCACAATCAGATGCTTAGTTTTTCCAGAATAATTTTTAAGCCAAAAACTTAAATACGTCTTTTTCAATTAAACATCTGTAACTCCTTATTTTCACGTACACTGATATGTGAGATAAATATATGTTATAGTACTCTTCGAGACGGTCATTTTGACAGCTCACTTGAAACTTTTTGATGCAGATTGCATCCAGAATAAATTTTTGAATAAATACGTTACTTAATTAAAATTATTTTTTAAATTGTTTTTGAGCTTTTAAAAATTATAAAAATTAGCAAAGGCTTCTGAAAAATATTTCCTCATACAGAAAAATTATTATCATCATATCTAGCCTATGTAAAAATTTAGAACGCTTTTCACCACCGTTTCAATCGATTATAAAATCAAACACGTTAAGTTTAATAAATAGAAAATAGTATAACCTTTAACCAGTGATTTCTTATGTTTGCAGGTACTGTTTCGCGTGCACAAACACCCCAGCTTACTTTAGCTCCTGACTCGTCTTACTACGAGGATCTCGAAATTAGTAAGTCACGACTAATTCTAGAATTAGAAAATCAGTTAGTGTCCTTGTATGTACTTAGGACACCACTATAGCCTCCGAACAGCTACTTTACTTGATCCGAACTAGAGACCTAATCTAATAGGAAAGTAATCAACCACATATTACTTTGCCAACTTTTAACTTTGGTGGTTGTAGCACACAACCATCAACTTAAGTAAATTGTGTGCTAAACAATACTTCTACATGCTCGAAGCATGGATTCGGTATTACTGTTGTTGGACTTGTCTCTATCCTCAGTACGTTCTGGCACAGTCTGCTTTGGAATGATTTACTACTCTCCAGTTTTCAATAAAAAAGTCAACCAGTTATCTTGGTTTGACTAGTAACATATGGAACATCTTGTGGACTATCATGTGGAACATCTCGTAGAACATCATGAAAGGAAAATTTCCTAGATTCACATGTCACATCACTGGGGTTTGGGATAACTCATAGTTTGAGAGAGTGCGGGAGTGACTGGAGTTCGATCTTCCTGTCCTGTCGCCTGAGTTTCGGCATCCTATCCTGCTGATTGAGTTTCAGCAAAATACATGTCCCGCTACATGTGTTTTCGACGTTCGTCTGGGTCGCACCCAGGCA
>JAULAV010002851.1:0-32132 GCA_030789695.1 Scilla litardierei | reverse complement strand
TGACCGTAAAAGTCAGATCAAACAAAGTTTGGGCAAGGATAGACAGGCGACTGATTTACAAAACACAGTCGACTGTCATTTGGACAGGCACATGTGAAACGTTCATCAGTAGCCTGTGCGAAATAATCAGAGAAGGCCCAAAACTATATTGTAATAGTCTGTGCATAACAGGCGACTGTAGAACAAGTCACAGTCGACTGTTTTTTAGACATGCGACTGTAATCTGTTCAGCAGTCGGCTGTTATAAACAATCCTAGCACAAACAATAAAGAATTGAATTGGGATCAAAGGACAAATGATCTAATGAAGTCCTATGACTGAATGTAGGTGTGTGTGAGTGCTCCATCAAAGTTCTACTTCTAAGCTACATACTAGAAGAGATAAAAGAAGAATTACATTGACGACTAATATCTTCTTTCCATCGTATGAGCTTGAAGTTTTTACGGAGCTTTAATCAACATCTACGATCATCCAATTCATGTCATTTGCCTTCAATGAAATTTGTGAGTCATCCATTGCTAAAAGATCTTCATAATTAGCTTAGGCAATGGATTAACTGCAAAGTAGGGGATTGGTCACAAGTATTTATGTTTGCTTATCATTAACACTAAGTAGGGAGAAGTCCAATACTCAACATTCTCCCCCTTTTTGATAATGACAAACAAACATAAATAGAAAGATAAATAATTGTGCGCAATGAAAACTTACTCCCCCTACATAGATGCCAATCAAGTTAGTCAACAAATATTATGGCATCTTCATATCAATTGAAGCAAATGAGTAAGGAACGCATGAATATAAATTCAAAAGATCTAGGAATTACAATCCATATTCAATGTAATCTTACTCCCCCTGAATCTAAGGCAACGTAAATCTTAGATTCAAGCGTTAAAACATAATTAGCACATCCATTATGAATCTTGTATGTTTATTTCTCTCCCCCAATGGCATTATCCAAAAAGGTGGGAGCAAATAACAACAACAATAATAGTGCTAAATACGAACTAACAACAATCAAGGAGTATAAAGATATATCGAATCAAAAGCTCATAAAATCACATCAAATACACATGTGAGTAATGGAATTTAAGTCCAATATCAACATTAGATATATACACAAAAATAGTTTCAAAAGAGATTTCATTAATGCATCATACCAGAGATAGCATGAAAATTCGAATACCAAATTCATATATTGTCTCAAAAGCACATCAAAGAGAGTATAGCATACATGGAGACAACATATCATACATCACCCAGATAAGATGAACATTATAGCATAGAGTGACACAAGATAAACAGCAACATCATATATAGATATATAGAAAATGAGTACATAAACTGATGGGCATCTACATGGCCATCACAAAAAGATACATCATGATCAAGACAAAAAAATCATCATGACGACATCGAAGTACATCACCATACATATATAAAGTCACTGACAACATCATCCATCATACATCAAAAAAATACAGTCATCACCAAACTAACACACACAAACACATATCTAAGAGTGAGTGTCTCCAGGGACTGCAGAAGAAGAAGCAGGCTCTGTGACAGCAGGTGTATCCTCTGAAGGAGGGTCAGAAGGAGCAGCAGTAGTAGCAGCAGCAACATCAGCAACATCCTAAGTAGAAGCTACACCAGGAGGCTCAACATCATCAGTGGGCTGAGGAGGCACATGGAGCTGGGGAACAAACTGTCTCAGATCCTCAGGGAAGGGTATTCCCGGATGGAGGAAAGAGAGGGACAACAATCTGTAAATACCAGAGACCATCTCCAAAAGAATATCACTAGATGGTGGAGCAGAGGTGGATGGCAGATCAGCTGGAGGAACAGTGGATGAGGACGGAGCTGAAGTAGATTTCCTCTTCTTCGAGGCAGTCTGCAGAGCCGAAGAAGATTTCGACTTTGCAGATGTGTCGAGGAGAGGACCAAAGGGCATGGGCTCGTAACGAGTCAAACAACACCAAAATGACGGAAGACACGAGTCAGAAGACCACCGTAAGGAATGTGAGACGAGGAGGTCGTGAACTCAACCATGTCCATCCTATCAAGGAGGACACCGGCCCAGTTCACGGGCATGCCAGAGAAAATAGCATACATACACTTTAGTATATCCTGAGACGGCTGATCAGATGATCCATACCTCGGCAGGATGTTGGACTTCACCACTAGGTGAACAGCCCAACCTCTCGCAGAGAACATAGATGACCTGACACCCGAATCAAGAACTAAAGGTACCTCTCGAAACATATCCCGGAGAACAGACTGGTCAAGGTCGTCAATATCGGAGATGCTAATATCAGAGGGAAGGGAACCAACAGAGGGAACCCTAAGAGAGAGGGAGAGATCTTAATGTGGGTTCCCTGAACGACAGTATCGAGGATGCCAGTTAATGTATACTCACCGTGAACGCGGTTCGCATAGAAGAGCTTCACCAGAAATGGATAGGCTCTGGGGGACTCGCTCTGAGAGAAGCGAAAAAGGTCGGCTAGGTGAGTAGCAGAAAGAATGTCAGAAAGTCTCTCAGCTGTGAAAGAGGGGAAATGTATGTACCGCTCCCTGAGAATCTTGATCCCTAGAAGAGAGTGATATTTTGCCAAACAGAGATCGTCTCGACAAATAGGAACTAGGGAATCAGCAGTGGGTGCAGCAGGAGATTCTTCTGAAGAACTTGAAGCAGAAGGGGACAGACGAGGGTTCTCAGCAGTAGGCTCACTGATGTGAACACCAGTGGGCTTGCGCTGACGATGGATCAAAGGCTGAGCATCGGAAGAAGTAGCAGAAGAAGAATCGACATGTTTGGTTCGGGCTTGATAAGGTTTCTTCTTCTTGGCAATTGGTTTCTTGGGTGCCCTAGGTCGTTTAGGAGCATTGACTTTCTCTTTTCCCTTACCCTTAGGTGCCATGGAAACGAGAGAGAGAAACGATGCAACGAAATCGAAAGAAAGGGCGAGAGAGAGAGAGAGAGAAGCAAACCAAGTAGAGAAGCAATGACGAAGCAGCGACGAAGCAGGGAGGAGGAGATCGACGGCAGCGACAATATGAAATCAAATCGCGAAAGGAAGAAGGTCGACGTTTTTGGAAAAGAAATCGAGCGGGAAGACGAGCGGTCGAATCGGAAGAGAGAGAGTCGACGTGGGGAACTGATCGGGTTTTCTCGAATAAAAAAGTTGGGGAATGAATCTGAGCCGTTGTATCAAAGAATCGACGGCTCGGATCAAATCACTTGAACCGTCACAACAGAAGACAGTCGACTGATGAATAAAAGTTAGTCGACTGGATGAAGTGATAATCGATAAAGCTCAGAAAGATAGAACAGTCGCTTGATGACTAAATTGCAGTCGCCTGTTAAACTAACAGTCGACTGTAAATCAGTCATCAGTCGACTATGCGAAAGATATCAATTCTCAGACAAAGGAGATAGAGTAGGGCAGTCGACTGTCGAAGGAGAGACAGTCGTCTGTCCTGGTCCAAAAATGCACAATGAGATAGAATTCCAGAGAATAAGAACACTCACCCTAGGACCTATACTCTAATCACAAATACATCATAAACAATGTAAAAACAATAAATCCATTGAAACACGAATCACTCCAATCAATCTAAAAAAAACTCATGAAATCAATTAAGTCACAATTGCCTTTCTTAACACACATATATATAATAATGCACATGAAGATAGGCAACAAAAAGAAATGAGCTCAAAAAGGAGTTGTAACATGAAAGTTGAGCTTCTAGATTTCAGATTCACCCATAATTCCCAATTCTACACGCAACCTCACAAATGAATCTTCTTTAAGAGATTTAGTGAAGATATCAGCAATTTGTTTTTGGGTTTCAATGTACTCTAAGATGATGTCCTTCTTAGCTACATGATCATTTATAAAATGGTGTCTCACATCTATGTGTTTGGTACGGGAGTGGTGTACTGGATTCTTGGAAAGACAAATAGCACTTTGATTATCAACCATGATAGGACAAGTATCACAATTGACACCATAGTCACTAAGAGTGTGTCTCATCCAAAGAACTTATGCACATGCAAGACCCGCGGCAATATATTTCGCTTCAGTCGTGGACAATGACACCGAATTCTGTTTCTTAGAAAACCAAGAAACTAAGGAATTTCCTAAGAAATGGCAAGTGCCACTAGTACTTTTCCTGTCGGACTTGCATCCGACAAAGTCGGCATCACTATATGAGATTAACTCATATGTGCTAGACTTAGGGTAAAGTAACCCATAATCTAGAGATTGATTGAGATAACGAAATATTTGTTTAACCGCAATCAAGTGTGACTCCTTAGGTCTTGCTTGATATCTAGCACAAAGGCATACGGAAAACATTATATCGGGCCTACTAGCGGTTAAGTAAAGTAAGCTACCGATCATACCTCGATATAGACGAACGTCTACATCTTTTCCGCTTTCATCCTTGTGTAGATGAGTAGTAGTACTCATGGGAGTCCTTTTGCTCGAAGACGATTCCATCCTGAATCGCTTAATAAGCTCCCCTGTGTACTTTGTCTGATGTATGAATGTGTCATTCTCCATTTGTCGAATTTGCAATCCAAGGAAGTAGGTGAGCTCTCCTATGTGGCTCATCTCAAACTCATCCTTCATAGACTTGGAAAATTCTTGACAAAGATTAAAGTTAGTAGAACCGAAAATAATATCGTCTACATAAACTTGAATCAAAAGAATGTCATTTTCATAATCTTTAATGAAGAGTGTAGAATCAACTTCTCCCATTTTAAAACCTAAATTCAAAAGAAAGGTCTTAAGTCGATCATACCAAGCTCTAGGAGCTTGTCTCAACCCATACAACGCTTTCTTAAGTTTGAAAACATGGTTTGGAAATTTTTCATGAATAAAACCGGGAGGTTGAGAAACATAAACTTCTTCATTGAAAAACCCATTTAAAATTGCACTTTTAACATCCATTTGAAATAGTTTAAAATTCTTATGGGATGCAAAAGATAAAAGCAACCTAATAGCTTCTAATCTAGCTACGGGGGCAAAAGATTCTTCGAAATCAATACCTTCCTCTTACCGGTAGCCTTGAGCTACTAACCTTGCTTTGTTCCGTGTGATTACCTCGTTTTCATCCGTCTTGTTCTTGAAGATCCGGTCCCAATGACTTGGTGACCACTTGGAAGAGGTACGAGTTCCCAAACTTCGTTTCTCTCGAATTGCATTAGTTCTTCTTCCATTGCCACTATCGAAGAGCTATCCTCACACGCTTAGGGGTGTGCGGGTCCGGGTACCCTGTTTTTTTCATGTTACCCGGACCCTACCCGGTAAGGGACCGGTTCCTAAATTTTGGACCCGGAACCTACCCAGTTAAAACATATACCCGGACCCTACCCGGACCCTATGGTTCCGGGTAGGTTCCGGGTACCCTGTAAAAAAAATCTAATCTGTGAGGCATTACGAATAATGATTTCCAAATGATCTGTGCATGACAAGTATCTCAAATACGCATGAATAAAAATCAATCTGGAAGTAAAATATTGTCTCTAGTCTCTTTATTCGGTGATAAATGCATACTAACCAGTCATTTCTACTAGATAAAGCTAGACATATGGAAGAATGATTCATGTTTACCTATACTGCTCTTTTGAACGCATAAGAGAACAATATGATTTTTGATTTAAATGCATTGTTTAATGAACTTACACGTTGCTCAAAACTTCAGGATGCAAGTTGTACTCACTAATATTATAAGTTCAAATTAGATACAGCCAGGGTGGATCACTCTTATATATTTTGATCCTTAATATTATAAAAAAAATTATATATATATATATATCGGTTCCGGTTCTGGGTACCCGTTTTCTATAGACGGGAACCGGAACCGGACCCGATACCCGTCGGTTCCAAATTTTCCTACCCGGAACCTACCCGGAACCGATAACTATCTACCCAGAACCTACCCGTTATGGTAGGTTCCGATCGGGTATCTGGGTACCCTGTACCCGTGCACACCCCTACACACGCTTCTTGGATGTTCTTTGGCTCAATGGTAGAGACAAATGCGCAATGAGAGAATTCTTCAATTCTCGATCTCGTTCGAACACTCACACCAATATCTCCAATAATTTGGTTATGGGGATGGTTACGAACGGTCGGATAAGCTTTGGGTATACATGTATCACTAGGAACAACTTCAACAACTTCGTTAGAAGTGTTAGTCTCAACAATAAATCATTAATCTTAACATTATTAAGAGAATCACAAAGAATTTCTACATTATCATCATCAACATGAGGAAAATCAAAATCTTCATAAAACGATACGTGAAGTGATTCCTCAATCGTTGAAGAGGTTTTGTTGTATATCCGGTAGGCTTTCCTACGTGTGGAATATCCAACAAAAATTCCTTCATCGGATCTTGGCTCAAACTTGTCTAAATTACCAAAAGTGTTCTTTATAAAACATTTTGAACCAAAAACACGAAAATATTTTACTTGAGGCTTTTTATTATAAAACAACTCAAAACACGTTTTGTTCGTTCGGGGTCTCACTAGGATCCTATTGAGCACATAACATGACGTGTGCACCGCCTCTGCCCAAAATTGTAGTCCTAAATGACTATCGTGGAGCATAGTGCGAGCACACTCAATAAGAGTCCTATTCTTTCTTTCTACAACACCATTTTGTGGTGGTGCACGAGGAAAGGAAAAGTTATGAGTTATCCCGGAGTCATCAAAAAACTTAGTAAAAGACTCATTCTCAAATTCTCCTCCATGATCACTACGAATAGTGATCTTCTTTGCAAATTTGGTAAACTCTTCATGAGCTTCATTCTTATTAGTTAAGAATGAAACCCAAGTAAATCTAGAAAAATCGTCAACAACAACTAGTCCATAATGAGCATTACCTAAAGAAGCGGTTCTAGTTGGCCCAAATAAATCTAGATGAAGAAGTTCTAGGGGCCTCTTAGAAGTAATCCCTTCTTTAAGCTTAAATGAAGATTTACTTAGTTTACCTCTTTGACATGAATCACAAAAGTTTTTCTTATTAAAAGCAATCTTAGGAAAACCTTTGACTAGATCATGCTTAACTAACTTATATAAGTGCTTGAAGTGAACATGACCAAAACGGCGATGCCATAATAGTTGTTCACTTGTGTTAGCAACTAAGCAATGTTCTACGGTTTTAAGCAAGCTCAAATAATAAATATTTTTACGCCTAATACCGAAAAATAAAACATTTGAATCACAATCAACAATAGTACACAATCCTTCTCCAAAGTTAACCTTGTAACATTTGTCATAAAGTTGACTAATGGAAATGAGATTATGTCATTTCTACTAGATAAAGCTAGACATATGGAAGAATGATTCATGTTTACCTATACTGCTCTTTTGAACGCATAAGAGAACAATATGATTTTTGATTTAAATGCATTGTTTAATGAACTTACACGTTGCTCAAAACTTCAGGATGCAAGTTGTACTCACTAATATTATAAGTTCAAATTAGATACAGCCAGGGTGGATCACTCTTATATATTTTGATCCTTAATATTATAAAAAAAATTATATATATATATATATATCGGTTCCGGTTCTGGGTACCCGTTTTCTATAGACGGGAACCGGAACCGGACCCGATACCCGTCGGTTCCAAATTTTCCTACCCGGAACCTACCCGGAACCGATAACTATCTACCCAGAACCTACCCGTTATGGTAGGTTCCGATCGGGTATCTGGGTACCCTGTACCCGTGCACACCCCTACACACGCTTCTTGGATGTTCTTTGGCTCAATGGTAGAGACAAATGCGCAATGAGAGAATTCTTCAATTCTCGATCTCGTTCGAACACTCACACCAATATCTCCAATAATTTGGTTATGGGGATGGTTACGAACGGTCGGATAAGCTTTGGGTATACATGTATCACTAGGAACAACTTCAACAACTTCGTTAGAAGTGTTAGTCTCAACAATAAATCATTAATCTTAACATTATTAAGAGAATCACAAAGAATTTCTACATTATCATCATCAACATGAGGAAAATCAAAATCTTCATAAAACGATACGTGAAGTGATTCCTCAATCGTTGAAGAGGTTTTGTTGTATATCCGGTAGGCTTTCCTACGTGTGGAATATCCAACAAAAATTCCTTCATCGGATCTTGGCTCAAACTTGTCTAAATTACCAAAAGTGTTCTTTATAAAACATTTTGAACCAAAAACACGAAAATATTTTACTTGAGGCTTTTTATTATAAAACAACTCAAAACACGTTTTGTTCGTTCGGGGTCTCACTAGGATCCTATTGAGCACATAACATGACGTGTGCACCGCCTCTGCCCAAAATTGTAGTCCTAAATGACTATCGTGGAGCATAGTGCGAGCACACTCAATAAGAGTCCTATTCTTTCTTTCTACAACACCATTTTGTGGTGGTGCACGAGGAAAGGAAAAGTTATGAGTTATCCCGGAGTCATCAAAAAACTTAGTAAAAGACTCATTCTCAAATTCTCCTCCATGATCACTACGAATAGTGATCTTCTTTGCAAATTTGGTAAACTCTTCATGAGCTTCATTCTTATTAGTTAAGAATGAAACCCAAGTAAATCTAGAAAAATCGTCAACAACAACTAGTCCATAATGAGCATTACCTAAAGAAGCGGTTCTAGTTGGCCCAAATAAATCTAGATGAAGAAGTTCTAGGGGCCTCTTAGAAGTAATCCCTTCTTTAAGCTTAAATGAAGATTTACTTAGTTTACCTCTTTGACATGAATCACAAAAGTTTTTCTTATTAAAAGCAATCTTAGGAAAACCTTTGACTAGATCATGCTTAACTAACTTATATAAGTGCTTGAAGTGAACATGACCAAAACGGCGATGCCATAATAGTTGTTCACTTGTGTTAGCAACTAAGCAATGTTCTACGGTTTTAAGCAAGCTCAAATAATAAATATTTTTACGCCTAATACCGAAAAATAAAACATTTGAATCACAATCAACAATAGTACACAATCCTTCTCCAAAGTTAACCTTGTAACATTTGTCATAAAGTTGACTAATGGAAATGAGATTATGACATAAACCACTAACAAGATAAACATTAGTAATTAAGGGTTTGGAAGGATTACCAACGATACCTACTCCAATGATGGTTCCCTTTTGATTACCTCCAAAAGTGACCATTGCACCATCCTTGATGCTAATCACTTCGGAGAGCAATGAGGGATCTCCCATCATGTGTTTGGAGCAACCGCTATCAAGAATCCATCCTTTCCCTTTAGAGCTAATAAGACATTTATTACTCTTCTTCTTTCTCTTGGGTACCTATATAATATACCATAAGCTTATGGTACCCAATGTTTGTTGGGTCCAAGGGGATTAGCCCTTTGGAAGCCAAGTCAAAGTGGACTTCCGCTTCCCAACATAGTTACTATTTCTAATCACATCATGAAAATAGGAATCAACATAAGCATTCCTATCATTTAGACTAGTGTTCTTAGGACCCCAAATAGTGTATATCTTGGGAGTCATATTCCTAGTTGCATGCATATGTGTTGGATTTCTATGTGGTGCATGCTTCTTAGGAACATGATTTCTAGCATAGAGATGTGGTGGAGGATATGCATTGTACATTCTAGGATGATATGTATGCTTGGAAACATGCATATTATATGAAGCATATGGATCATGCATGACATGTGGAGGATGAGCATACATGAAAGAATGATGCGTATGAGCATACGGGTGTATAGGAGCACGTACATGAGTATTTCTCATGTGTGGTGGTGTATGTGTCCGTGGGTGCGGAGCATAGAATGTGTCATGATTATCCACTTGTGAAGTAGGATGTTTCCTACGTGGATGTGTGTTAGTGTACATATAAGCATGGCCTTGATTTTGGTTTCCACCCTTAGTGGGTTTCTTGCCAAAAGGAAGAGAAGATGAAGTGGTGACATTCTTGGTAGGATTGCTACCTATAGTGTCTTTGAAACCGCTTGTGGATGCACCGGAGGAAGGCCTCACAAAATCTATAGTGACACCACTATAGGAGGTGCGAGCATTAGATGCATTTGCTTTTATAAATCCAAGGCCAACACGATGTGTGGCCGGAAATTGGTTTGCAAGCAAATCATCCAATTGTCCTTTTCCCTTATTGAATCTCACAATACGGGAGGACATGAGCTCATATTTCTCCTTTAAAGAAGAAATGTTTGTATCCAAGGTGGACACCCGTGCTTTGAGCTCGTGCACTTGAGTTTTAAGAGAATCATTCTCTAAACCCAATTGTGTGTGTCGTGTAACTAGATCACTATTATCATTAGGATGTGTTTGATCTAGTTGAGATTTGAGGGAATTCACATCATCTCTCAATGTGACATTTTGAGAAGCTAAGTTCGCTTTCTCAAGAGTTAAAGTATCAACAATGGTGTCATTGTTGATAATGCATGGAATGGATGACTTGCTAACATTTGATTTCTTTAAGCTAGTGTATCTAAGCATTAAAGATTGGTATTTAGCAAATAGTTCTTTATTAGCAATACGAAGTTCATCCATTGTTACCTCGTTGTCATCCGTGTCGGAATCACTCTCATCTGAGAGTGTGTCTTCTAGTGCCATGAAACACATGTGGGCGCTCTTACCCTTCTCATCATCGGAATCGCTTGATGAGTCATCACTTGAGTCATCGAAGGTACCTACGAGTTCTTTCTTCTTGTTTATCTTGTTCTTATCGGACTTGTGGTACTTTGGCGCCTTCCACTTCTCTTTGTTCTTTAGCATTGGGCAATCTCTCTTTATGTGCCCTGGCTTATTACATTTATAGCAAAGAGAGGAAGTAGCATTAGTAGACTCAAAACGTTTGTTGGAGGAAAATTTACCATTGCGGAAGAATCGTTGTAACTTCTTCGCCATTTTGGCCATTTCACCCAAATCCATCTCGTTCTCGGATTCATCACTTTCGGAGGATGATGAATTGGCATTGAATGCCACCGCTTTCTTCTTGGCCTCCGAAGGATTCATCATGGCTCGAATCTTCAATCGGTTGTCCCGTCTTACTTCGTAAGACATAAGAGTCCCGATGAGATTCACCATGGTGTAGTTCTTCAAGTCATTGACCTCCTCGATGGCGATTGCTCTTCTTTCCCATTTGGAGGTCATCCCCATGATGATCTTCCTTACCTTATCCGGTTCGGAATATATTTGGTCAAGGGCTTCCAATTCATTGATGATGTCGGTAAAACGTCCGTACATCGATGCAATGCTTTCATTGTCCTGCATATGAAATAAATCGAAGTTTTGCACGGCAACATATAACTTTGAAAGTTTTACCTTATTCGTTCCCTCGTGGGTAACGATGAGATGGTTCCAAATTTGATATGCACTCTTACATGTGCATATCTTGTTGAACTAATTCGGATCCAACGCACAATGAAGAGCGTTCATTGCTTTAGCGTTGATGACTTCGGCGGACTTCTCGGAAGTCGTCCATTTGTCGAAATCTACTTCGGTGGGCTCGACGTATTCCTTGTGGAGGGTTCTCCAAAGTGAAGCACTCCTAAGGAACGTCTCCATCCTGCATTTCCAATAGCTAAAATTTGTACCATTGAAACGCGGAGGGCGCACCGTAGATTGACCTTCAAAAAGAGTGGACGCTCCATCACGGTCGTGATTGTTGTACATAGACGGCGGAGGAACGTTGTTGTTGTTGGATGCCATAGATAAAACTTTGCGCTCTGATACCAATTGCAAAGACCATGTCTATGGGAAAAATACTAGAAGAGGGGTTGAATAGTGTTTATGCAAATTTAAAAGGAATTTACGCCAAATAAAATGCAATCCAACAAATAGTGCGGAATAGAAAAACAACCCAAAGTGAAATACACGCAAACGCAGAGATGTTTCAAGGGTTCGGATTACCCAAGTCAACTCCCAACTTGTTCCCGGTAATCCTACGTCCCTACCACCCGGATACCACCGAATACTCAAGTTAGAACCCTAACTTGAGGTTTCCTTAAAGCCCACTTGTAGCAACCCTACAAGTGCAATTGAATACAATCGATGTCCTTGACTCCCACAACTTGGGAGCAAGCAAACCACTCTCACAACCGAGAGCACAACTCAAATAACGAATGTTATGAAATAATGAAAACAACACTTACAATCACATATGCCTTGAAGTAGAACTTGAAGGAGGAGCGTGATGTGTGTTGAAGAACTCTCTTGGAAGAGAGGAGAACGCCCTTTCTCTTGACTGCACCAATTGCCTAGAAGATCACTCTTTGGTTCTAGGTTGGAGAGCAAGAGAACAAGATTTGGAAATACTTAGGGCTTTGGATTTGAGAGCTTTGATCTTTGGAAATAAAAGCTTGAGAGATTTTACAATGAATGAGTAACCTTCCAATGGAACAGTAGAAGCTCTATTTATAGCTTTCTCAAATCCACAAAACAGTTTAGGCAAAAACCAAATTCGAATCCGTGAGAAAAATCTCAACGGATAGAAACTGCACCCGAACCAGTCGACTGATGAAGAAACCTCAGTCGACTGATGCACAGTCAGCATGGGTAGGTAAGAATTCATAACGGTAACTTACCACGTGGATAGTCGACTGATGAATCAAAGACAGTCGTCTGTTAAACCAACAGGCGACTGTAATATCTTCGACAGGCGACTGGTCGAGAGATGGGTAAGTTAGACAAATACTGGAAATCTCATAAGAAACAAGACAGACGTCTGAATGAATTAATACATGCGACTGTTACTCAGAACAGGCGACTGTAAATCCATAAACAGACGACTGTCAAAAGCAAGATATATTTCCAGAGAGTAGAGTCAAAGAAATGACTTACAGACAGGCGACTGTTGCAGCAGAGACAGTCGACTGATCCAACAAACAGTCGACTGTGTATATAGCATTAGTCGACTGACCGTAAAAGTCAGATCAAACAAAGTTTGGGCAAGGATAGACAGGCGACTGATTTACAAAACACAGTCGATTGTCATTTGGACATGCGCCTGTGAAACGTTCATCAGTAGCATGTGCGAAATAATCAGAGAAGGCCCAAAACTATATTGTAATAGTCTGTGCATAACAGGCGACTGTAGAACAAGACACAGTCGACTGTTTTTGAGACGGGCGACTGTAATCTGTTCAGCAGTCAGTTGTTATAAACAATTCTAGCACAAACAATAAAGAATTGAATTGGGATCAAAGGACAAATGATCTAATGAAGTCCTATGACTGAATGTAGGTGTGTGTGAGTGCTCCATCAAAGTTCTACTTCTAAGCTACATACTAGAAGAAATAAAAGAAGAATTACATTGACGACTAATCTCTTCTTTCCATCGTATGAGCTCGAAGTCTTTACGGAGCTTCAATCAACATCTACGATCATCCAATTCATGTCATTTGCCTTCAATGAAGTTTGTGAGTCATCCATTGCTAGAAGATCTTCATAATTAGCTTAGGCAATGGATTAACTGCAAAATAGGGGATTAGTTATAAGTATTTATGTTTGCTCTTCATTAACACCAAGTAGGGAGAAGTCCAATACTCAATATTGCTCACCCAATTACCTTTAAAGAACATGAAGACTGCTAAATTCACCACATTCTATCTGGCATGCCCACCATATCACGTTATGTTTAGGTTGTTTACTACAAAAGAGTGGCAGTTGCACGTGAATAGGCTGATGTTCTTGGTCTTCGTCATCTCGACGGGCGCTGTTGAGGTCTCCTCAAACGCAACGATGATGGCGTGAATGACATGTTGGTTAGGGGAAGAATCCCAGCGAGCCCAGAAGCTCTTGTAGCAGCCGAAGCAGGAGCAACCCAATTTAGGGGGGTGGTTGTTCTTGTTCTTCTTGTTCTTCTGTTTGTCCATGTCTTTCTTGTTGGAACATCAGCAGCCTAAGATATAGGCAAGCACTTTCTGCTCCTAGGCGAAGATGGCCAAGGCTAGGGCCAGGAGAGCGGTGGGGCAGGCCGAGAGATGGGAGGAGGGAGGTGGGGGAGGGGTGGGGAGAGGGGTGGACCCTTTTGGCCCATTTGCTTGGGGAGCAGAGCTTCTTCAATTGAGAGAGACGATGCACTCGACCATCCCCCACCGTTCAGCCACGGGGTCCACATCAACGACATATTCTTCTATCGTATGGAGCTCTACGTCATTGGTCTTCATGGGCATGTCCATGCTTGCATTCATTTCGTGACCACTGGCCAGAGCTCCAACGGTGAGCCCATCACCATGAGCATCATCATCTCTGGGGAAGGAGAAAGAAAAGGCGAGTCGAGCAACCACAGCAGCAGCAACAACAACAGCAACAAGGCTCCATGGTGATTATGGCCGATGGTTATGAAACTGGGAGCAGTGGTGTGGTGTTTGATAATGTCACTGATCAGTTAGGCAGCGACGACAGTAGCAATCCATTGTCGTCGTCATCCATGATGTATTTGCTCTCAAAGAACTACTACCCAGCATTGATGCCTTGCATAGCTTGCCGCCACTAGTACTACCACCACCATCAGACGTCGAGACACGGCCATCTTATTCGGTTCCTCTGATGATGACTGAAGCTAATCATGTCCAACATTGGCCCAATTTTGATCATGATTGGTCATTTGACCCGATCCTAGAGATAGAATTAGACAGCCTTTCGCTTGAGGACCTCCTCCAGCAATATGTTCACGCCATGGTGCCATTCGACAGGTGCTATCGACTTTGAGTTGCCTTTCTCCGAGGGATATGTGGATGTATGTGTATTAATTTTGTTTCATTGGCATACAGATCCCCTTGTTTTCAACAGGATTCATCGGAATTCTTTTCCGTAAAGCAAAGGGGAGTAGAATTAACCGCTATGTTGATGGTCATAAGAGGCAATTTTGCTAATGTTCTGGGTATTAAATTGAAATATAACATAACCGTTAGGGTATTTTTTTTGTGATTTCTCCTATACGGAACGAGTGGAGGGGTAAAATCGTCCAGATTTCAGTCTTTTAGAAGAAAAATAGAAAAAAGGTATCAAGTTAAAAACCGACATACAACGTTAGAATTTAAATATGTACAACTTAAATATGTACAACTTAAAAGTTTTAACTTGAAAGATAGCCCAAACGTTAGAGGGTATTTTTTTGTGAATGCACCCCAAGAAAGTACCGAAACTTTCCATGTTAAGCAACTACAAGGCAGAGTCACGGTGATGCGATTTCTTTTAGGATGTACCAAGTGCAGTAGTCTGAAAGTCTGAAATACGAGAGAGTGTAGCTACATCAAATGCAAGCAAATTCTCTGTGTATAAACCTTAAGCTGGCAAAGCCAATCACATTAACATCTCCAATGGACTTTTACAGCATAACCGATATGCAATAATGCAATGCCATTTGATGTCCTACAATAAATAACAGAGGGGCTCGATACCAAATATATGGCAAACTGCCCAATGCGAGGAGAAATGGGTCGCATACAATTAAGAATGGCTCAACGGCAGAAATTAGGGATGTAAATGGTTCATATACGATTCACATATGTGTTTCACCATATCTGTATCGGAAATCCTGAATACAGATGCATTATATGGATAATATGCAGAAAGAAAAATTTAATATTTGTATCCACAAAAAACGGATATGCGGATACATATATTGATTGGATATGGACAAATGACAAAATTTGACATAAATGATATATAAAAGTTATAGATGTAATACAAAACATAACTAAATGTGTGATATATATATAGATACTAGCAAATAACACGTGCACGTGTGCACGTAGACTAGAAAAAAATGATCGAAAAGGGGGAAAGAATAAAAAGTGTGGGTGTGTTTGTAGGGAGGGTCCAGGGGCAAAAATACAAAACCTGGTGCACACGTGCAATGATCGGAAGGGTGGAGGGAAGAATAAAAAGTGTGGGTGTGTATGTCAGGAGGGTCCAAGGACAAAAATGCAAAACCCGGGGTTGTATGGACAAAATTCCCCACCTCTTTTCTTGTCTCTCAAAATCTCATCACAAAATTCCTCACCTCTTCTCTTATTTCTCAAAATCTCATCACTTATCCAATTTCTCTTGTCCAAATTCTCTTATCCAATTTCTCTTGATAACATCCATATTATATAGAATAGACTAGTAATAACCCGTGCCCGCGGGCACGGTGCATTTAAGATTTTTATTCGCGAAATCTTTGTCCCCTAAAAAATATTTTTACAGCCAAAATTTAAAAGAACAACAAATTAGCGTAAAAAAATTTAGCGGGCGCCTTCGGCGCGGATAGGTTGGTTAGACCTCTGCTTGACGCCCAAAAAAACTCAACCCGCCTCTTTGAATGCACATTCGCTGTATTTTTTTTGGGGCTCATTTTTTGGGTCATTTTTGAATGAAGAGTATTAAGTGATGATGATGCCAATTTCAATAAGAAAAGCTTTTGTATTCTCCCAACAAATTTTCTCCCAACCCAAAAAATTTTCCCCCCAAAACTTGATGTGACATTGCCACATAGGACAAAGTTCAAAAACAGCTCTCAATTGTAATATAGATATGATCATGAATAAGAGTAATCAAGTACAAATGAGTCATGGGCATAATTCTTTTTCGGCATATCAGATACCATTATGTGTATCTTCTTATCCATATTTGTATCTAAAAAATATATAATTAATATCTGTATCGGTATCCAATTGGATAGAAAACTTTGATATCCTTGTATGCATCCGAAATGATAGAAGATAAGGATTCTATTTCTATTCGGATAATCCAGTTCCGTTTACGGATAGAAAGCAAGCATTTAGGATCAGGGGAAATGAAAGAACAATATCAGGATCAGCAAGCATTTCTAAGCAAAACATGAAATTCTGGTGTCATCAAACAGAAATGTCCAAGCAAATCAACTTGAACCCCATCTGCATTTTATCAGAAACATTGATATCGTACAGGATCTACAACCAAAAGATGATAACAAACCAAGTAAAGAAACTCTTAGGAGAATAATAGAGCCAAGCAGTTTGCACTAAAATTATCAATCCACCAAGGTCTGCCCTAAAACAATAATTAACAGCAATGACGATTTACCATCTATGGCAGGGAGTCGTACTGGAAATTTCCGTTATTAGCTGAATGCATGAGGAAGATTGAAAATAAGAAATATAAAAGAGCTGATTTTATCAAACACCAAAAGTTGCACAAAAACAACCCCCCGAAACTACAAATAAACTGATGTGCCAGGCTTAATTGGACAATACTAACAAAAAGGAAAGACGCAGTGCTTAAAAACATATAAGAAAGAACACAAGATAACACTCCATTAGTGAGTAATTTCAGAATTGTTGCTGAGGGCACTGAACAAGGATAAAAAACGAAACTAACATATAATATATTATTTCATGTGTTCAAAACCAAACAGTCGCCAGAAAACATACCCTCCAACTTACGATCAGCCCTGTCGGCTAGAAATGGATGCTTCATTCGATAGAAAGCTAAACAAGCAAGTGCTAACATATGGCCTATAATGATGCTGCAGCAGCTTCATCTGGCTTCATTGAATAGAAAAGATCCAACACATCTGCATGATTCCGGACACTGCCTGGAGATAACGAAAGAAGATCATGTGCCACCTGGTGCCTCGCCTCCTTGAGCAACGCTTCAAATACGCGAAGAAACACTGCTGTGGATGGGAATTCATTAACTGTCATGGCCTTCAGAAAGACTATGGCATCATTAGCAGTCCCCGACTTTGAGACATATCTGATAAACGGGTCTATATAAGGTGGGAACCCGTTGCTTTTCATCAGCCCCAGAAGGCCGGAAGCTTCTTTAACGCTTCCTTTGCTCAACAATCTTTCGATCAGATATTTGTAGGTAGTGTGCCAAGGCTGCACATTTCTCTTAGTGACCATCTCTTTAAGAGTATTGGCTGCATCCTCTGCACTTTTCCTTCGGCAAAACTCATGAATCAAAACTTCAAAGGTAGGGCCGGCATTTTCACCACCCTTCCTCTCCACCATCTTCTTAAAACAAGCCGATGCCTTGTCCAACTTACCAGCGAGAGAATTCTTTCGAACTAGAGATGACCAGGTGCTCACATCCAACTTCGTACCCGATTTTTCCAGATTGTTTGCATACGCTAAAGCTTCATCCAACTTTCCAGCATCGGAAAGTCCAATGGCCACACAACCGTATACAGGACCATCTGCTATAAATCCCCCTCCTTCCATGGCCTTCAAGATTGCATCACACTCCCCCAATCTCCCAACACTCCTCAGTGATTTGAGAACTCCATCAAAAACTGATCCTTTGATAGAATTTCCAGCAGTGGTGAAAATCCGAACAACCTTAGATATCACACTAATATCTAAGTCTTTAGACACCACAATTTTCTTAAGCAGAAATAAGAAGTCTTGAAGCGGAGGCTTTTCTGAACCTCGCATTGCAAACTCATACAAATCCACCGCTTGTGATACCATTTTCCGGTCGAGGAACCTTTTGAGGACCTTGATGTATGTTTCCCTCTCCATTTCCAACCCGGAATTTCTCATCTTATGAAGAATTTCCCAAAAATCATTGATACAATCCTCTCGACCCAAAACCCTAGCCATTGCGTTAGAAACTCTCTCGTCTATTTGAAAGGACGGATTATCTTCAACCCACCGGAAAAACACTAATGCCTTCTTAGGATCAGAACTAATCTGATCCAACACCGCAACAACCAAATCCGAGGACAACTCAATGCCTAGATCTCGTAATTTACCATGAATCACCTCAGATTCCCCTTCTTCCTTTGATAACAGCTTACGAAACCTTGCGGCTACAGTCTGAGGGGAACTCATGGAATACAATTCATTCAGCAACTTCAAATCTTTCTCCATTCCATCGTCCTTGAACCTCTCCGAAACCTTCAAGAAGACCCCTTTCGAGATCCCATACCCTTTATCCTCCATAATCTTCTTCAAACCCCAGAACTCCTCTGGTTTCCCCTTCTTACTGATGATTTCGAGCATCAGGTTATACGATTTCGACCTCAAAAGCCTATTTTCCTTCGTTTCTTTCTCCGAAACCCAATTAAAGAACTTCCTCGCATTATCAGGGCTCTCTTCAAGACTCTGAAGAACAGAATGGACCATTTCTTGATCCAAGCTGAGGCCTAAGGACTCCACCTTGGCATTGATCTCATCGGAACCGATCGATTTCGAGAAGATATCAGCCAAAATGGCGGGATCCTGATCTTTCTTCCCATCGATCGCCGGCTCCGACGAGAAGTAGCGAGTTCTAGGGTATCGAATAGCATTTTGAGAGAGAAATAAAACAAGATAAGAGCTAGAGTTTGGGAGATCTGAAGATCTCACCTGAAGATTGGAAGCTTCGATTCGCGAGACCGCGGAGGAGGACCAACATAGGGTTCGACTGAAGAGAACTCTCCATGCGTTCCTCATTCTTCTACTTCGATAGAGATCCAAGTATCCGTTAGCAGTTGAATTTGAAGGGATATCTAGGATTGTGAGATTCTAAAGCTCGAATATTAGGGCTTTTCGAAGGGTTTAAGCGCCATTGTGGAGCTCGGCGGCGGAGCTGATGGACAAAATTCAGTCATTTGAGTAAACTTTATTTAAATGCACCTGAACTTTATGATAATAGCAATTAGGGCTTCACCTGCACAAGCATGTCCAATTTATTAATATTTAGGTTGCCTTTTGCACTTTATCCCCATAAGTCGGTACCTATAGGGGTGTGCGGGTCCGGGTACCCTGTTTTTTTCATGTTACCCGGACCCTACCCGGTAAGGGACCGGTTCCTAAAATTTGGACCCGGAACCTACCCAGTTGAACCCTATACCCGGACCCTATGGTTCCGGGTAGGTTCCGAGTACCCTGTAAAAAAAATCTAATTTGTGAGGCATTACGAACAATGATTTCCAAATGATCTGTGCATAACAATTACCTCAAATACGCACGATTAAAAATCAATCTGAAAGTAAAATATTGTCTCTAGTCTCTTTCTTCAGTGATAAATGCATACTGACCAGTCATTTCTACTAGATAAAGCTAAACATATGGAAGAATGATTCACGTTTACCTCTACTGCTCTTTTGAACGCATAAGAGAACAATATGATCTTTGATTCAAATGCATTGTTTAATGAACTTACACGTTGCACAAAACTTCAGGATGCAAGTTGTAATCACTAATATTATAAGTTCAAATTAGATACAGCCAGGGTGGATCACTCTTATATATTATGATCCTTAATATTATTATATATATATATATAATATCGGTTCCGGTTCTGGCTACACGTTTTCTATAGACGGGAACCGGAACCGGACCCGATACCCATCGGTTCCAAATTTTCCTACCCGGAACCTACCCGGAACCGATAACTATCTACCCAGAACCTACCCGTTAGGATAGGTTCCGATTGGGTATCTGGGTACCCTGTACCCGTGCACACCCCTAGGTACCTAGGGGTGGCAAAATGAGCCCGACCCGGCCCGACCCGACCCGAACCCGGCATCCTTAACCGGGTATGGGTAGGGGCCAATATGGGTCAAGTAGGAAATGGGTTGACCCGACCCGACCCGGATAAAATCCAGGTCGGGTATGGGTTTTGCATGTCAACCCGGATGACCCGAATTCGACCCGGTTTACTCTCTCTATATAAAAATTTATATAATAACTTCATTGCATGGTTGCAACGGGAGTTGTGCTTATACGATTTGAATTGTTATCCTCTTCTTTAAGAGATCTTGGATGCAATTCCCTTTACATATAACTTTTTTGTTAACTTTATTACTTTCGTTAATAAAATGGTAACGTTAATTATACTTTCTTGTTGTCATTAGTGCGGTTTAAGCGACGAGCTACTGGAAATTATGCAACACTTAATAAATTGTCGGTGGCTCTTAATAAATAGCTGGATATCGAAAAAGGAGCAGTAGTGTATAAGTCAAATCTTAACCCGACGGGTTAACCCGAACCCGACCCGGAAATTTTCCGGGTCACCCGAACCCGACCCGGATTCAATCCGGGTCGGGTTAAAGTTTACCCCTATCCGGGTCGGGTCAAATCTGACCCGACCCGAACCCGAACCCACCTGACCCGTTTGCCACCCCTATCGGTACCTTGTTACGGGCCCGGACCCGAACCCGGACCAGGACCCGTTAAGTCTATTACTATAAATAAACAAAACCGATGTATCTCATGATCTCTCGAATCAGCCTCCTCGTTCAAAGTTCAAAGCTTAAAGCTTAAAAGCCCATCGCAAATATAGGAAAGGTATGCGATTTCTGTTCTTTCTCCATTTCTCGTCTTTTTAAATTCTCTTGATGATGTCTTGATGCCCTAACCCTAAAATAAAGATCATTTACTTGTAAACGAAGGTAACGATTAATAGTATCTGATGTTTATCAAACACGTAATAGGTTTCGATTCGTTGCTCATGGTGTCTAATTTTTTTGCCTTTTCTGTGTGTTAAATTTTTTAATTCTTGTTCAATTTCTTAAATTATGATATGTTTTCTGGATGATCGCATTATTCCTGCCATGATCCTTGGGGATTCCAAACAAAAGTTTACTTATTTCGAGTTAATTGCCACAATCGTTTTTTCTCTTGGAAAATTGAATCTTCGTGTTGGTGTTGCAAAATCGACAGCATTTGGGCAAAATGATTCATGACTAACTCCCTTTTTCGAATTTTACATCTTTTAAAAATAATGTTTGTAATATTTGGAGCAGGAGTTTAGTTTAATTCGTGCTTCAGTAGAAACGCAGATTAATTGATGTAAGCACTTGCTGTCATCAGTTGTAGATGTGAATGTAATGGAAATATTTTCTTGTTGTGGATTCATATGGATTTACGGAACACTTGAGAGTAATGGTTGATTGTTATTGCTAAATAGAACATTTACTTACAGTTGTTTAATCTTTGGTATTTTTAAGGCTTCAGCATGCTGCCTACATTGATTGCAAGTGTGCCTATTGGTGTGCCTTTTTTGTGCCCTCCATATCGAGGTAGATTCTGATCTAACTTAACAGCTTCATCTCTTTTTGACTTGTTTAGGAGGTGCTATGTCCAATTACATTAACACTTTTATGTGATGATTTTGTTGAGCGGATAGTAGTCTTTTGATGCTACACAACCGATCATCATTTCTCACGTCATCATTGTTATGTTACTAATTGAAATCTATACTCTGGCTTGACATGTTCAGAAGCGGGTGCATTCAAGCATCAGCAAAGGTTTCAAGCGGAAGAAATACGTTACGATGGGTTCGTGATGGGTTTGGAAGAGACGAGTATGGAACTTCACCAAAAACTCAGTTTTCAGCAATTCACGGCCAAAATACACAATAAAACATAGAAATTTCTTACAATAAGCATCCACGAAAGAAACCTTATATTGAAATCAACCAAAGCCATGAAGATATTTTTAAAGCAATTGCCAAAAGAATGAAACGAAATAAATATCCTTAACCAAAATGTCACGAACCCCAAATGAAGAAAGGAAGGAAGAAGAAACATGAAGGGGTGGTGATTTAGGGCGGGATGGATCTAGAGATTTGATGTGGGATTTGGGAAAGAAATTGATGGATAAGGATTCTTGGCTTCTCACCAATGGTTTTCGAGGCTTCTCACCAAGGAGTGAAACCGTTTACAGGTTTTGAGAAAATTTCTCATTTGATTTTTCATTGATTGGTTGATTCAAAGATACAAAAATGAGACTTTATAGAGGCTTACATCTCAACATATCTCTTCACACATTCGATGCGGACTGAACACACTCAAAAGAATAAAACTCCTAAAGACTCAAAATTAACTAAATGCTAAAAATAAAAATAGTACAAATAAAGTCATGATCGTATCCCTATCATTCTCTTCGACTTGGGAACTTCACCACATGGTGAAGGATGACAAAAGTAGCACTGCTGGACAGCAACCAGTAGTTCCATGCAGTTGGAGAAGATGCATCTACATACTCTGAAATATAGCAGTGTGTAGATTGATAGGGGCACGTCTTCAGAAAATTTCTCTCTATTCAAAAAATGTAGAAAAACATATAAAATCTATTTGTTCGTATGAGGAGGATGATCTGTAACCATGAAATCACGAAATCGATGTGCTCAATCAGCTTCAGTTGCGCTTTCGATAAGTAGTTTTGACGCTCGTTTAATAGATGGTTCTAGATTGGGTTCTGGCTCAGATTGTAGTTCTGGATCAAGCTCTGGCTCTAGCTCATGATGTGGCAATGGATCAAACTCTCGTTCGGGCTTTGTCTCAGAATCTTGCTATAACTTCAATACTGGCTCAGGCTTCAAGTCAGGCTCAGACTTTACTTTAGGCTTGGGCTCCAATTCGGGCTCAGGCTCCAACTCGGGCTCGGGCCTGGGCTCCAACTCGGGTTCAGGTTTAAACTCTGTCTCACGTGTTAGATGAGTCTTTTTCGTGGACTTAAGATTGAGTTTGCTCTGTTCTTTCTCTAATTGTTCGTAAAGGTTGCGCTGCTCGCCTATTAGTTCGATTGGGTCCTTCTCAACCTTGAGACTTGAAGATTGCTAGGGTGCATGTTGAACATATTGATGTTTAGAAGAATTGCGATCTTGCAGACGGGTTTTAAATATTGACCATCGACGACTATGACGTTGAAATCACCTATAATATGTACCCGCTTCTCCCTTGAACGTGTGATGAGCATATGTATATTCCTGTTATTTTGAAAAATAAAATTTGGATAGAAAAATTCTAAATGTAACTCCCAATTATCACAGCCGTACATGTCATCGATTTCATAAAAGTATGGGACCCTGTCATACATTGTTTAAGAAGAATATCCATTGTATCCTTCATTGTAGTAATCAGTATGGTATCTAATAATTTAGAGTAGATCTTCTTGCCCTGAAGGTACATATGCATAGTTGACTGAGTTAGCTATCCATTGGCACGAACAACATTAAATTTAGGCTTCAAACAAATCCAGGATCGTCAAAACAGTAAAGCTGAGCAGAAAATTCACAGAAAATCCATCTGGAAATTTAAGAAAATTGCAACAGCTCACCGTAACCGGTTCAACTGGCTCGATTGAGCCGTTGACCAGATCAACCGGCTCGATTGAGGCGTTGACCAGATCAACCGTCTTTGCTAAGTCGGCTCTGGGGGCCTGCTCGCGGCTCTGTTGTGGGCTCGAGGTCGGCTCTGTTCGAGCTGATGAACATTAGTGGCTCCGCTCGGCTCGAGCATAGATTCAGCCCGACCAAACCGTCAATGTCGACTGGCATGCCTTTTTTGACGATTCAGACGCATGTTCGCAGCCGGACTTCTTCTTGGAGCGTCGCCAAGGGCTGAGGAATGTTTTGGTAGGGTCAGCCCCATGTTGTCGCCGGTGATGGCGCTAGCGAACCTCGAAGAGTTTGCGAGTGGCCGCGCAGCTGCTTTTACTCGTTGGGATCAATGATCTTGGGTGCCGGAGGTGTCATCGAGGGTAGGGAAGCTTGAGGGGGTGGTGGTGATGATAGGGGAGTTTGCTTGAGGTGGAATCTGTGAAGAGAAACTGTTGTCAATACCAGATGTTGGGATGGCGGTGAAATTTCAAGCTTCGACGAGATTGATGATGACCGTGGGTTGTTGTAGTGGTGGCGACGCTCAGGGAGGCCGCTAGAGGTGATGTCATGAGATAGCGGCAGCATGAGGTGTTAGTGTTTTGGGTGGCGGCCGTGGATCTGGAGGGTAGGGTTTTGGACGGAAAATTGGCGGCGAAAAACTAGGGTTTTGGTGATTTCGGTTTTTGAAAGAAAGAAAAAAATTGGAAAGAGAAGAGAATCGTTCGGCTCTGATACCAATTTGATGAAGAACACAAACGATTTAGGAATCTGTGGAGGATTTGGGAAAGTAATTGGATAGCTAGGGTTTCTTGGCTTTTCACCAAGATTTTCCTAGGCTTCTCACCAATGAGGTGGAACATTTCACATGTTTTGAAAAAAAATTCATTTGATTTCTTCATTGGTTGGTTGATTCAAAATTCAAGTCTAGATCATTTATATAGGACTACATCTCAACACATCTCTTCACGTTTCCAATGTGGGACTAAACTCACCCAAGACTAAACCTCATAAAATAAATAAAGGACTCCTAAAATCCTAAAACTCAAAATAAAATAAAAATAAAAATAAAAACATTAAAATTCTAGATCCCTAGTAGGGGGATGGGAGGGGAGGGGGATGGTCGCCATCACATTCAAATGTCTTCTCTTTTGTGTGTGCATGTGTTGTTGCCGATTTGATCCAGCCTTGTTGAAAATGATTTTTTTATTTTTTATTTGGGTGGTGGGGTTGGGGGGGGGGGGGGGGGGGGGGGGTTGATGGGGGCTTGATCAGGCCATCAAGGTAAATATGGGCTTATAAGTAAAACTAGTTCGATCCAATTTGACCCGGTAATTTGAGTTATTACATTTTGACAGCTGTTAAGTTACCTTTGCATTTACTCAAATTAATAGATCAAAGTGAATATGATTTAAAAAACCTTTCGATTAAAAGGATAATTATACTATTTCTTAACTATATATGATTAAGTCCAACTGCCCCCAAATTTTACTGGCTATTTACTATCGTAACATTAAGTATCTTAATCTATTGTAAATTTAAAAAATGTTTAAGAAAACTAGTTTAGGAGGGTATGTGTGTTGTATATGGGAATAATCCGACAGATGGAAAGTGGAGTGCTTGCGATAATCAGCTTTAAAACTTATTCAAAAGTTCAGCATTCATTTTTATTTAAGTGTCATGTTTACATGACAAAGGAAGTAAGCACTTAGCATAAAGAATATGATAAAGAAGATTTATGATTCATAACCAAAATAAAATCTAAGCAAAACGGGGGTAAAAGAAACGTTAAATGAATTTTCAACCAAGATCCCAAGATGATAGGACGCCATAAGTACCATCAAGAAAAACTAGCAAGTGTGTTTTCTACCCGTTCATTTGGTGGTGCAAAGTGCAAAGTGCAAAGTGCAAAGTAGACTAGCAAAAGCATTGTTCACGTGTGGTGTGAAAAACTTACGTCGAAATATTACAATTGAGTTGAAAATCTATTTGTTTTAAGATTCTTAACTTTTCTTAGATTTTAGAATCTTCATGGATTTGAATGGCCAAAAAAATTTACCATTCATCATCATATCGTCTTAGGCTTGATCCCAAAAAAAATTAGGGTTGGCTTCATGGACTCAGTAGAAAGAATGTCGGAAAAAATTCACCTCGGCACTGGAAGTTTATTAAAGTCTTAGAGCAGTAATAGACTTGTATATTCTCCCAGCTTTCACGTTTGTTGTTGTTCAGTGCCATACGAACCGTTGGGAAGTTATGCTTGCATTTAAAAAAAACTATAAATTACAGTCAAGTCAGTAGCATTCAGCTCCAATGTCTCTTTAATCTTTCCTTGGAACTTGCAGCTTTCTACAGTTCTTGCATTCTAGCATTTTTTAAAAAAATGCATTATCTTTGTGTTGTTCTATTTTGATGTTTAGGTCACTGCCAGCCTGCCAGGAGAACAAAATGAAGTTTCTCTAATAGATAAACAAAGCTAGTCTAATGTGGTGTATTGATTGAAGTTTCCAAGCTTCTTTCATCCCTGATATCTTGAACATTGGAGATGGCTACTATATCTTTGATTTGTAAAGAAGTATAGAAGGACCTTTGAGTCTAATATTATAGATAGGAATGCAATTCCACTCAATATTTAATCACCTCGTTTTGTTCTTTTCTTGTAAGGCTCTTTTAACTAGGGGAACTTTTGTAAGGTTGTTCCTTGTAGGATTTTGTGGCAGTCATTTCCTGTCACCTGCAAAGAGATACAAAGGGTCTACACCTTGTTGATCATAGAGATGAATGCAGTACCACTCAGCGAACTTGTTTATCCTTTCATTTGACTCTTGTCTTGAGGAATTCTTTGTAATGTCACTTCTAAGCTTTTTGGTTGGACTCTACCTTTCTTCTTATTGTCTCAGGTATGAAACTGGCAACAGCCTTTCCTTGTAGTGCTATTGTCGTCATGGTATAAAATTTTCTCTACCCATTGATGACTTAAAAACATGCTAATTAGGGACATTTTACATAGCTGGTGCTCACATGATTATACTAAATAGAAGGTTAAATACATTGAGGTTTTTGGAGTTCCTATGTTGGGACCTCACTATGCTCCGTTTTAGCTGTTGCCCTAGGTTTGGATCCTGCACATGAGAGCCGAGTTGTCTTTGTATAGAGATGTGACATACAACCTAAAACATTAAGCTTCTTGTTCGAAATGGTTAAAGTGGCTGCTTGATATTATATTGCAGTTGCAGCATGATTTATTTTATCTTGGTTTCCTTTTTGAAGTTGACTCTTAAATATTAGATTCAAAAAAAATTGTCTTTTAAGATTGAAGGAAATCATTTAAAGGGAACTCTTACCTTCGTAATTATGTGATGCAGGATATGCAAAAATCAGGATTGATCAGAGGCTCCAAACTAGCCGATCTTGTGTGGCAGTTCCCTGCCCTCAACCGAAAATGGTTAAAGGTCTTCACACCGTTTATCATGCACAGCGTCAGCCTCTGAAAGCAGGAATATGTGCTGCTTCCCTTGTGAGTATTTCAATCTATTAATTGATTCATGAGATAAGAGGGAAAGTTCTTCATTGTTTTATTTCATGAAATTTGAAATTAAAAAATTAGTGGTAAAGAACTGAAATTTCCATAACCTTTAACTGGAATATCTTGAGATCTGATAAGAAGTTGTATTGTCTGATTACAACTTCTACATGATTTTGATTACAAGGATGATATGCATTCATCAGAAAGCATGTAGTTCAAACCTAAAAGGTTTGTTTCCTCGGAATCAAGCTAATGGATGAATACATATGCTGGAAATTTCTATCCGTCCCCCCCCCCAAAAAAAAAAAAAAAAAAAAAAAAACCAAACAAAAAAAACAAAAAAAAAACATGATGTGTCTAATGCAAGCCAGCCTAATCTGAAATTAGCACTGGACATTCATGGTTCGGTGTAAGATGAGACCCAAAATAACATGTATATGAGGTTGGCTTTTGATTAGCCACACCAGAACCGATAACAGTCGGATGTTAAACCTGATCATGTCGACTGGTAGGATATGACCCAAACATTTCTAATTCCAAATATTTTTAGATATTTTGATTTAATTATGTGTCTATTTGCCATACATGATGAGAAACTGAGAAAATAATTAGAAATGAAAGAGCTATCAATTTCACTTCTACAAAAATTGGTTTTATATGCTATGCAATGCTCTAAAAGGAATTTTATGTGGCATCATAAATGCATGTGGTTGGAAGCCCCATGGGGTAGCAAGTACACTAACAATTTATGTGGACAAACTTAGATAATGATTAAGCGGGCCAAGTGTTAAAAAATCCTTTTTTCCCCCGAAATTTTTCCTTTCATTCTCAAATAAGAACACAATGAATTATAGTTTCATATAATATCTTAATTTAATTTTATATAATGATCAATAATTTGTTGGAGGAATATGGAGGTCAATTAGTCATGATGAAATTTCCTCCTTGGCTAGCTCACACAACACTATCACTTTCCTCCTTGGTTAGCTCACACAACATCATCACATCAACTAATTTTTTGACAATCGGTTCCGTTCATATTAATCTTCATGTTCTTAAACCCCAAACTATCAATTTTCAAGTAAACCCTAGAGATTTGATCGTTCATCTAACCGTTACAAAATGTTCTATTATTGTGAAAACTGTTAAACTTGCGATGAGTGGATGAACGAGCAAAACTTCTTTAATACACTTGAAAATTGGAGGTTTGGGATTTTAGAACATGAAGATCAAAATGACTGGTTCAGATGAAAAAAAAGGGAGTAGGGTTTGTCATTGGCTAGCAAATTTCTCAATTTTTAATTATATCTATATGTGTTGAATTCTAGCAACAATGTATTTCATATGTATTTGGATTAGGATTGACGAATGACACTACCAATATTAGTCGTTATCTGTGCCTCAAATATCATACTAAATGTGGAATGGCCAAGCTGTAAGGCAGTGAGTTTTGATCCTGTTACTCGTAGCTTCAAATCTTTTTACGAGGGAACAACAAAAAAGCAAGTCAATACAAACCTGCATCGGCATAATCTGTATATAGGCAGAATAATCCACATTCTGGCGTATAGGTCCGACTATTTTATTATTATTTTTCTTTGATTACTAATTAGAATTTTGAAGGTCAAATTTTTGTGATTTTACTGAAATTACTATTGTTGTTAATGCTTGCAACCGTCATTCTTTCAACTGGAGCAACAACTACAATCTTAGCAGTTTAACAACTGCTATCATTGTTGCTATTGTTTACAGCTGCAAGATTGGCAGCCTCAACTCTTAAGTAGCAAACAACAAACCTACTTTTAAAAAATTATTGTGTAGTAAAGGTTAAATTGCAACAATAACAATTGTCTATCTGCAATTTCAAACATAAAGATTGAATATGTGCATTTTGAGCATTACCATCAGGATTCAGATTTAGATTGGCTTTAGGTTTGAAACTTTGAGATTACTTCATGCACATATTAGCACTTCTTCTACCTATAACTTTATGTATCATTCGGTGTCAATTTGATATTTGATAATTTTCTTAGTTTTAGGTATTTTTAATTTTATATGCATATAGGATGCATAATCTGTTCATGGACTGCATGATGTAAATATTTTTTAGAACACTGAAGCTATGTAGCACAGACATGGATACAGCATAACACGGATACAAGAACATGATAAATTCTTCAAAAGGATACATGAACATGATCATACGTAATTGTGTGTCTAAATAATTATCAATTATTTAATAAACATCAGACCTCATAATAATTAGGATGCATTCTATTAAAAATAAAAAGGAGAACACCAGAAAATTTAATGGTTAAAAATCAGTTGATTATAATCAAGCAACAAAATCAAATCATAAAAACTATAATTGATACTTAACCTAATTATGGTGATGTTTTGATTATGTTGATATAATATCCTTTGGGCCAAGGAGATCCTTTTTATGTTTACTAAAGCAACATGTGGTTTAAAGTTTTTGACACGTGATCTTTAAATTTTCATTAAAGTGGACACGATTTCAACACAATAATTTTGGAATGTTAGAATTGACATGGCACTATTGTTTGAAAACAAGTGTTAGTGTTTGATGAATGCAGCACCACACTTTGAATTGTTCATGCTTCATAGGGTGTATGCAAAGATACCTAAAGAACACAGTTCTCTTTTTTCAGTGAATAAACATAATGTGATTTGATCAGCTTATTATTCATTGATTTACATTGTAACTGATAAACAACAAATAAGTCATTGTCCCAAATTTTTATGGTTGGCTACATTAATCCAATCTTTATTGTAATTTTTGTTTCATAAAAATTACAATAACACTGTCAATAGAAAATAGAAACGAACTAAATTATCTTTTTATCTCCATCTAACTTTCAGTTTCAAAAATTATTTTAAACTTTCATTTTATTTCATAATTTATTTTTTTCTCGTGATTTCTTTGTTTTCTCTGTACCATTTTTATTTTATTTTGTGTGTGTTCTTTCTTAAAATTTTCTATTATTTATTTTTTTACTTTTTTACATTTGAAATTTTCTGATTAATTCATTATAAATTCTTATGTAATGATTTTTTTGCAATATTTTTTTCTGTTCTATCCATGCTTTGGTTTTTTATATTTTTTGTTTATTCTTCATTCAAATATTTTCTTTTTAAGTCTTCATATTTTTTTCCTTTCTATGTTATTATTTTGATTCAGTATTTCTTTATAACATTTTAATCTAGATATTCAAAAAATTATTTTTAACTTTTTCTTACTTTTTCAACTTTTCCCTTTTAATTTTTATCTCTATAAAAAAATTTGTTTCTTTTGTTTGTTCTTTGATATTATCATAATTAAAATATGAAATTCACATTATTTTGAAAAATAAAATTTTCTAGAAAATCTAAGATATAGCATGAAATGTTGGTTCCATGAAAAATACAAAGAAACAAAAATACCAAAATATATAATAAATGTGTGTTAAAATAATAAGAAGTTAGAAAAGAAAAAGGAAAAAGGAAAAAAAGAGAACAAAAACTCAAAAACAAACTCTTCTCTATCCTCCCATTTTGCCCTTTAGTGCATCATCCCCATCATCATCTTCCCCGTCATTATCATCCAAAAAATATAATATATAAAATAAGAAATTAAAAAACTTAATTAATCTAATTAATCTCTTCTTACTCCCTCTTCCTCTGACACCGCATCATCATTCTCTTCATCCAATATCTTCTCATCATTATCAATATCATAAAAAAATCAAAAGTATCCAATAGAACTCAAGGTGGCCAAAAAGTCTGTTGGCCTGTTACCCCGCCCGGCTCGGTCAATGGGCCAGCCCGGCCCAGTCAGGCTGTGTTGACCTGGCCGCGGGCCAAGCCCCGACCGACTCCAACTCCAGGACTGAGCTTCCCTGAATCTTTCGGCCCGGCCCGACCTGCGCCGGCCCCCTCCCACGAAATCCCCTAGGAACTGACCGTTCCCTATGCCCCAAGGGCCTTTAGGTCTTTTTTCCGGGTAAAAGACCAAAACCCTCCCCCCAACGGTTATAAACTATATATTTTTTTAAAAAAAATTAAAACTATTATCAGTTTAACTTTTTAATTTTTTCATAATACGAAATTTAATATACTTCATTTTATAATATGTTTAAATATTTTTTCCTTTTTAAAAGAATTTTTAAGAACTGCAAAGGATTTTTAAAGAATTTTTAAGGTTTTTTTTTTAATTTTTTAATTGTTTTATTTATTTTTACGGGCCACCCAGGTCCGACCGGGCGCCAGGCCGCGTGCTGCGCTTCCAAGAGAGTTTGCCCTTTTCAGGTCGGGCTGGCCCATGACCTGATCAAAGCCCGGCCGGGCACGAGCTAGGCCGGCCTGTTGGCCACCATAAAATAGAACCATCACCACCTCCTCATCCTTTTGCCATCAATCTTATCCTCCTCTTACCCCTCTGTTTCTTGCCCTCCATCTCCTCTTTACATTGATACCACTGCCTGGCCATCAGTGCCCGACCCCCTAACTTGGCTGTTCCTATCCCATCTCCCTCGATGGTAA
>JAULAV010002850.1:0-24999 GCA_030789695.1 Scilla litardierei | reverse complement strand
AAGTCGTGCCTCCTCCCAAAGTACGGCTCCTCTTCTTTGCCTTCCCAGCCATTCCTGAAGCTGATCTACGCCATCTTCATGGGGAGCAAGATTAAATGGGCTCGGATCATACTCGATAAGATGGATTCTTTCGAGTGTATCCGAAAGTCCACGAAATCTGCTCATATCCCATATCCGTGCCTTCTGACACTTGTTTTCCGACACTTTCGTGTCCCCCTGCCACGTGATGATGAGCGTCCCCTCGGTACCCCTCTGATTGCGACGGCCGTCAAGAAGTCTCTTGTGGCGCTTCGTCACGTTCAGAGGACGACCCCCTCTGCTTCAGCGTCTGCTTCAGCCTCAGCTGCTCCTGTTCCCTCTACCACTCTTGATGAGCTCGCACGTTCGGTGAGACGTATGGAGTCTCGTTATGCTCGTACTGAGGAGATACATGCTCGTATCGCCTCTCGTTTTGGTATTGAGATCCCTCCGTCAGTTTCTGATGAGGAGGAGTTGGATGAGGAGGAGATCGAGGAGCTTGTTCGTGTTGCTGCTCGTGCCCCTGAGGGCACTTCTGGTGCTGCTGCTTCGTCTACCGTTGACCCCGAGAGCACACCTGGTGCCACCATACCTACGGTGGATACTACGTCTGGTGCTCTCGAGGCCACTCCTATCGCTCCCGTGGACACTTCTGCTGATCCGATGACCACCACTCCTGCTGCAGAGCCTGCTGCTGCTGCAGATCCTCCCGCTGCCTCCTGAGCTTCTCTGAGGACTCTCTTAGTGCACATTTGATGATTTTTGTTGTGTGAGAAAGTTTGGGTAGGATAGTGTGGGTGGTTATGATTTTTGGATCATTTTGATGTATTTTGATGTATCTCATATGATGTTTTGAGATTTTTGTATGTTTTGTGATACTCTGATATCAGCTGTGTGATATGATGTATTTTGTGCCTCGATCGTTGGATCGTGTATGTATGTTGTCGATGTATCATTTTGATGTACTCATGCTTTATATATATATACATCAATGTTGACATTTATTCTCTTGTGCACATTATATACTCGTTTTATGTCTCTGATGTATGATTTCGTCGCTCGACGATAATGCTTGGTTAAATAGAATTCATTTTATGAAAACATAGAATTGTTTTCCATGCACTAAATTAACCAAGAATTTTGATATTGGAGAGTATATTCCATAACTCAATTCGTAAAATTAATTTGAGTTTTGATGATTTTATTTATCGATTTTCGACTTTGGTCTCATTGACACGCTTTGATTTAATTCGTATTTTCCTTTGGTGTCATTTGGACCGTGGTCGTATTCTACGACTCCCGTGCTTTTATTTGAAATCATTGTTGTTGTCGTTGATCTCCTCCCACACTTTTTGCTAATGCCAAAGGGGGAGAGATATAATAATGACGATGAGCTAAATGATAATTTGCATTATTTCCAAGAATCTAATTTGATATGTTAGATTCAGGGGGAGTTAAGATATAAAAATGGATTTCAAATCCTAAATTTCAATATTTGATTCTCATTTTATACTTTATTCGTCTGCTTGATGCGTATTATTATTATTCATTTTGGAACTAACGTGTCATCGATGCAGGTGGAGTAACTAAATTACATTTGAATCATTATTTTTGATTATTATTTATGTTGGTTTGTCATCACCAAAAAGGGGGAGAATGTTGAGTATTGGACTCCCCGGATTTAGTTTTGGATGATGAACAAACATAAATATATCGTGAACTAACTCTTTGTGAGCGCAGTTATGGAGATCGTCGCCAAATTCATGTGAACATCCAAAGCGACGTCTCGAGACTTCCCAAAGCGCGTGATCGTATGCCTAAAGCTTCGTTGAAATTTTTGGACCATTATTGAAGTCATGAAGATTCGATCGAAGCTTTCAAAGACGGTTCGTCAAGTTTTATTTATAGTCTTCTAGCTTCGTATCGTAGAATGTTAAGCCTTGAGTAGGTCTTACGTTTTAATCTTTGTATCGCTCCTATCTTAGAGCTAGGAACTTGTAAGAAGTCCATACAAACTTTCACAAAGCTTCGCGCTTCGATTCGCAACTTCTTGTGCATGTTAGTTGGTTCAAGAAGAAGAACCAACGACTAGATGGTGATCTAGTTGGTCGGCAATGCTTCTTGGACCGACTAGTTTGCCTTCTCAAATCATAGCTCTTTACTGTTTACAGTTAGTCGGTCTACGTTGAATCACCGACCGACTAGTTGGTGAACTAGTCGGTCAGTGATCCTTCTTAGACCGACTAGTTGAGCTTCTACTGTACATACCAAGTTACTGTTTATCGTTAGTCGGTCTATGTACATTTGTCGACCGACTAGTTGATGAACTAGTCGGTCAACTTTTGTTCTTGGACCGACTAATTCAATTTGTTCTCAGACTATTTGTTTTATCTCTTAGTCGGTCTAAGTTAACTCATCAACCGACTAGTTGTGAAACTAGTTGGTTGGCAAGTCTTCTTGGACCGACTAGTTCTTTAAGTCTGAACTTCGACCTTTGGCTGTTCAACCATTTAGTCGGTTCATGCTGTTTGACCGACCGACTAGTTGATGAACTAGTCGGTCAGTGGTTGTTCTTTGACCGACTAGTTTGGTTCAGAATAGAGCCGTTGGAGCTTTAATTGAAACGTTTTCTCTCTCTCTCTCTCTCTTTCCTCTAACCTATAAATACTTGGTGTGCTGCATTCATTGCACTCAAGGCTGATTATAAGAGAAGTTTAGAGATCAAAGAGAAAGCATTCAATCTCATTCAAAGCTCATTCATTCCCTTTCAAGAATCTCTCCCTCACTTATTTCAAAAGAGAGATTCATTGATTGTGAGCCTTCCAAGCCAAGTGCTTGATTCTAGGTCACCAACATCCACCTTGGACTCCATTGCTACTCATCTACTTGGAGCTAGGGTTTGGTGCCTCTTCATCTTCCCCAAAATCCGTTTTGCCCTAAATCGTAAGTTTTACTCAAGGCATATGTATTTTGTGGCAAGCATTTCTATTTCATTTTACATTGATATTGTAAGTGATTCACTCTCGGTTGTGAGAGTTTGTTTGTGATCCCGGGTTGTGGGAGTCACAATTTTCTTTGTGTATGATTTGACTTTGTGAAGGTTTTTCACAAGTATTTCATAGTGCAAATCTTGAGTTAGGGTTTCTAACTCAAGTATCCGGAGGGGATCCGGGTGGTTGGGACGTAGGATCACCGGGAACAAGTCGGGGAGACTTGGGTGGATCCGAACCCATTAACATCGTGTGTTTGCGATTGTTTCTTTGTTGTCTAATATTTACATTTCCGCATTTCCGCATAATTGGTAGAGTTTGCAAGATAATTAGGAATTATCTTCTTAATTATTTTAAAGTACTATTCACCCCACCTCTAGTACTTGTGCAGTAGCTTAGCAGGACATTACACGAGAGTGTGCTCGAGGTGCGATTAGACAATGATGTCGATCTTAATGCTAGTGGCTTAGGTTAGGGTTTGCACGAGAGTGGACCCTAATCTAGGTCGCTACAGACCGGCAATAGCACGAGAGCGTGAGCTTGGTTCTCTATTTAGTTACGACTAGTTCACCTCAATTCAAGTCTTGCAACATTAAGATTCGCGATTCACAAAGATGCATGATAATCCGTAGTGGGGATTCCCTAGCCCTAGACACTTTTATTATATTGAATTTTATCCAACATCTTTATCACCGACATCGACATCCATCACCATTTCCATTATATCATACCATAATCCACATCCACCAATAAACCTTCCTAGTAGAACCAACTTAATATAGATTGGAGCCAACACCACCTCCTCGTGTTCGATAACCCGCTCGCCACTACACCGTGCGCTTGCGGTAAAACTACAATTGTTTTTCGGGTGTATATCTCGGAGCGATCAAGTTTTTGGCACCGTTGCCGGGGAGGTGTTTCCAGTTGGGTGCTAATTTGTCACAATTAGGTTGATAAAACTACAAAGAAAAAGAGAGAGAAATTTTCATCCCCGCCACCATTATTATCATTTCTATATTCTGTTGTGCCACTGATATTTTTCTCCAGGTATGTATCTTTGTTGATCAGGTGTTATGGATTATACAATGTGGACCACGGATTTTGATACGCTCCTAGATGGGATTCTTGCACGGTAGGTTGATGGAGAATTTGAGTCATATAAGCTGCCAGAGGAGGAAACATTTTCGAACTTATTGGAGGGCCTCTTGGAGTCAGTGAGGTTCATTGGTTCAGAGAGCTTTACAGCAGGTGATGCATTTGAGCGACGATTTGCAGATTTTGTTATGAACCATGTTTCGGCTGCAGGAACAATAAAGGAGGACATCCATGTCAGTCTTGAGGGGGATGGACTATATTTTTGGATTGCTTGTGGGCATTCTCCTCCACATGATACATCCCCACAAGTTGACACACATGATCAGCCAACATCACTATTCCAGAGAGAGCCTACATTGATAGTTGATGAAAAGGCAAAAGAGTACCCTGTCGAGCCGGAGCATATTGATGAGGAGACATCACATGCAGAGCCAGAGCATTACATTGAGGAGGCTGCACTTTGGGATGAGGGTGACTTCATTCAGATAAATCCAGAGTCATGCCCACCTGCAATTGAGCTTCTGCACCCACCTCTACCTTTCGCTGAGGTTGTGATCATATGGACCACACATTTTGTTGCGTACCTAGATGAGATTCTTGGACGGCAGGCTGAGGACATTGATGCTTCCACCTCTGAGGATACAATGGTACCAGGCACAAATGCAGCCATTTCTGATGAGAGAACTGCCATGAGACACTCGGGACGTGTTGCTGCAGAGCTAGGTTGCACCGTCGTCACTCCCCCACCCACCGATATAGCTAGTCCATATGATGAGTGGATGAGCGGAGATGATTCAGATGGAGAAGATATTGACGTTATTTACCTCATAGAGTCGAAGCATGCTTTTGAGGAGGCCTTACTCACGGATCCAGAGCTTATCGACGAGGAGGTCGTGCATCGGGCCGAGGACACAGCCATTCATGAGGATCTTGAGCATTACCTTCCTCCATTAGGGCTTTTGCAGCCACCTCATCCTTCCACTGACGCCGAGGACTATCCCACAGAGCTTACTGCTCCCACTCAGGGAGATATTTTTACCCATTCCATTTCTGAATCCTGTATTACATTTGATATTTATTTTGATTCAGATATTTTTGACACGTCATACCTTTTGCAGCACACGTACGATTATAGATCGGATGTATGCTTGGACGTGTCATATCTAAACGAACCTGTCAAGGTGATCCACACCTATGATCCAGAGTTACGTGAGCAGCTGAGAGAGGACACCACGGAGATAGCTATCACATCACAAGAGGATATTGAATTATTTCTAGGGAAGTATCGTCCACCACTATTTATTTCATATATTTCTATAGACGATTGATGTGTCCATATTTTACACCCTTTTTCATAGCATCATGACATCGCATTCCATGCCATTTTCGCATCCAAATCCCATATTTTTCTACGATATCACTTTTTTGACGTTATATTCGAGTTTTGTAGTGTTTTATGAGTTTTCAAGGATTTTGGAGCGATTTGGGACCGATCTGGGTATGGACACATCTGGTACGCCCGTAAGCTCGTTGGTGAAGCTCTACAGGAGTTCGCTGTGTTTTGGAAGCCATGGGAGGAGTGGAGGAGAGAGAAAGAGGAGAGGAGGAGCTTCAGATGCTGCAGGGGAGAGTTTCCCAGGTGACTCGACCGAGCAGAGCAGCTGCTCGATCGAGCAGATGCAAATACAGAAGAGGAAGCTGATGCATGGATTGCTCGGACCGAGCACCTATATGCTCGTCGAGCAGTGCCAACCTTCAAAGCTGAAGCAGCTCCTTGCATGGCCCGAGCAGCTTCTTCAGCGACCGAGTCAGCTGTCTGCTCGGACCGTGCAGAGCTGACTCGGCCTGTGCAGACAGAGTAAAAATTTTGGAGGAGCGCAGTTTACTATCATGCTTTGACCGAGCAGACGACCGAGCAACATACTGCTCGACCAAGTTGTCCACTTGGTCGACGATGCTGAAGGCCATTTTTGGAAGGATTTTTGGGAGCGGATGTTGCGTGTTTTTTGGGGAGTGAAGTCTGGTAATGCAAGGGCATCGGGGAGCGAATTCATTCCTAGTTTTTGAATTAGTTTTTGAGAGGAGATTAGAGATAGAAAAGACTTGTTAGATCTAGAACATTTTGGTGAAGATTATTGGATTATTTTTGGCATTCGATTGCTACTATTGCGTATTGAGATTTTGATTCTTCTTTTGATCTATTGCTCGTTATTTTTCTACATCCCTCGCTGTAAGTTTCTTAATCTTCATTCTATTAATTTGCCATGATGTTTCCTCTCGTAAAAGTTGTATTTTTATCCATCAGTAACGTCATGAGTGAGTAGACTTTTCTAGGGTTGATGGGTTAGCCCTAAGATCCTAGGGGAAAGACATAGATCTGGATCCCTATGTTGAATTAGGAATTTAGTGAAGTATTTCGGTCGATCTTACCGAATCCCTAGGATAATCCGTACTAAGATCATGCCCACGGTCTGTGGAATTGATGTGCTTAAGGGGTATCCTTAGGATTCGAATAAGGAAATCAATGGATCCAACCAAGGCTCGTGACCATGCCTGGTTCGTGCCTTGAGGGGATCCCCCGACGAACTATATTGCTACGTTGACGGCTACCGCTATTGCGTCAACGAGAGCCACCGAAATACCTCGCAATTCTAATCCACAAGAGTGGTACGAATTGGGAGATTAACCCCCTAACCCTAATGCAACGTAAGGATTCTATTTCAACGTCGATCCCCGACGGTTTTAGTGGTGATCCCTAATGCCCTAGTCCTTTTTATTATTAAACCAACAACAACACAACAACCAATTCTCTCAACCCGATAGCTATCTCACTTCAAGATATAGAAGTAAACTGAGAACCCAAATACACTGCCACCATCCCTGTGGGATTTGATATCTTTTATACTATAATTTGACACCATCCGCATGCGGATAGAGCCCAGAATTGACACCTAGGGGCCATACCACGCCTGGCGATCGTGACAGCACCGGGTGGAATCTAGGTGTAGGTTTCGGGTGCGTCAAGTTTTTGACACCATTGCCAGGGACAACAATAGTGTTATCTCAGTTTATTTTTACTTTGAGAAGTTTGCTAGCAACTCTAATCATCCCTTATCTCTTCATCATTCTTATTCTTCTATTTATTACCGTGCTACTGATGGTATTTGTCTAGTTGTTTTGGTGCATGAACACTCGTTTCGGGGCATCTACTAGAGAATTGTTATTCGATCCCGAGATCGAGAAAACGACAAGGGCCTTGAGGGCCTCAAGAAGGAATCCATCTCCCTCTGCCCAAATGGCAGACAACAATACTCCTCCTCCTCGCACCGGGTCCATCAGGGACCAAGTGAAGCCGACGTTTGGAAATAACTCATCTATCCTTAGACTGTAACTGGCGACGTCAAGCTTCGAGCTGAAGACGAGGTTCATTTATTTGATGTAGCAGGGTCCCTTTCATGGGCATCCTCATGAGAACCCAACCACCACATTGATACTTTCCTTGCAAAGTGTGACACTTTCAAGGTGAAGGATGTGAGTGATGATGCTGTCAAGCTGCGGCTTTTCCCGTTCACTCTGAGGGATAAAGCCTCGTACTGGCTACGGGCCCATCCTCCCAATCATTTCACCATGTGGGAGAAGCTGGCACTCGCCTTCGTGGATAAATTCTATCCACCCTCGAAGACGGTGCGAATCCGGGGAGGAATTTCAAACTTCAAATAGCTCCCACAAGAATCCCTTTATGAGGCTGGGAAGAGATTCAAGGACCTCCAGCATCAATGTCCTCACCACGGGATCCAGCCTTGGGATTTGGTGCAGAGTTTTTACAACAGGTTGCAGTCCAGCACCAAGATGATTATAGATGCTGCGGTGCAAGGCGCCTTACTTGACAAGTCTCCTGAAGAAGCTATAGACTTGCTGGAGCATATGGCAGCCAACAATCAGCAATGGAGTGAAGAAAGAACCATTGTGACCCGGACCCTCGAGGTCAAAGCTGCTAGCCATCTGGACTCTCACATCGATACCTTATGCAAACAGGTGGCCAGAATTAAACAGCGCCTGATTCCATCCCCGCATCCACCAGCACATCAGCTTATCATCCTACAGAGGATTATGCATAACAGGGCTATATCCCTAGTGAGGCACATTATGATGGTGTCGAATTATCAGAATCTGTGCAGTACATCCAAGGAGAGGGATGAAATCAATGGAAACATCCGGCTGCTCGGAATCATCCAGATCCTCTTATGGGAATCCAAGTGGAGGGCTGTAACCTCCATAATTTCAGAGACCGCCACCCCTTCCTCAGCAACAACATGGGCAGCCATAGAGCCAGCAACATGGTGGATTTAGGCCAGTTGGGCCTTACCGATCGCCAGGTTATCAATTCAACGGGCCGCCTCAGCAGGGCTACTCACCAAACCAGTCTTGGTCCAATCTGGAGGCCACATTGGAGACTTTTATGAGTGGTCAAGCCTGGTTAAACCATGACACTTCCACCCAGTTCAAGAGCATAAATACTTCACTAGATGAACTAAGGGGCCAGATGTCCCAGCTTTTGAAGAACCAAGGAAGGTTTCCATCGCAACCAGAGACAAATCCGAGGCCTAAGCGAATGTTGTGGTTTCTGTCACCACACGTGGAGGATGGGTGAGTGACCCCGTCATGATCCCGGTTTTGAACAAGGAGAGAGTCATTGTTGAAGAAGACATTGATGAAGGTGATAAAGAAGAGTCTACTGACGAGTCTACGAATAATGAGGAGAAGTCAGATCTACCATCCAACACACCTACTACAACGCCGCCTCCTGCTGATGCTGCAAAGAACAAAGCCACCCGACCTCCCCCGCCATATCCACAGAGGTTGGCCCTGGCTAAGATGGAGAAGAAATACTCCAAGTTCACGGAGTTGCTGAAGGGAATCCAGTTAAATATCACGTTCATGGACGCTATTACGGAGATCCCCATCTATGCCAAGTTTTTAAAGGATCTGATCACGGGGAAGAGGAAGCCTGAATAGATAAAGCTCATGGAGGACTCCACCTCCGTTATAGAGAATCATCTCCCCGGAAGCTATCGGATCTGGGGAGCTTCACCGTTCCGTGCTCCATCGGGGGATGCCTATCAACCGAGCTCTGATTGATCTAGGGTCCAGCATCAGTTTGATGCCCCTTTCTATATTTGAGAGATTACATATCAGAAGCGAACTAGAGCCGACTTCTATGTCCATCCAGCTTGCGGACCATTCAATCACTTACCCGGTGGGTATAGCCAGCGATATTATTCTCCAAATACCCCCTGGGTTATGTGTTCCCATTGAATTCGTCATAATGAACATGCCCGAGAGAGGGAGCTCCCAACTTATACTTGGCTGCTCCTTCATGGAGACGGTCGGTGTTTTGATTGATGTCCGAGAAGGGACTCTTTCGCTGAACGTGGGGAATATCGAAGCTGAGTTCAGGCTGCAGAAGCCAATGAAGGACCACGTTCGTGAGGAATGCGCCAGCTATTTGGAGCTCCTGGAAGATGAAGCTGTAGAAGACTCCACTTTTGAGGGGGTCATGAAGGACCTAGTGAAAATAGGAATTGACGATGACGGCGACCCAACCTACCACAAAGTGGTCGCCACCTACATCCGAGTGTTGGATGAAGATCGTTTGAATCGTTCTCTACATCATGCAGAACCAGAGACCATAGGCTACTCGAGGGAGAAGTTTGAAGTAGGCGGATACCAAGTACCGTTGGATTGCGTTATCGGAAAGAACGCCGCACGAATTCCACACGCACCAAACGACTATCGATGAATTAAAGGGAGTCGAGCTCATGACTAAAAACGAGCGCATATTAGGAGGCAACCCAATCTCTTAGATTTCGGATTTTCTTTTTTTTTCAATTTCTTATTTTCACTTTATTTATTTGAGAAAACCAAATAAAAACGTTGTTTATTTCCCGAAAAACTATAAAACTACAAAAATTTGATGAGTTCTTCCTCCTTACAAGTTAAACATGAGGGGGCATGCAAATCGACATTCTATTCGGAAGGAAGCTGGTGGAGAGGATTTGAGGAGGAAACGAAAGAAAAAGGAGGAAAAAGAAGACATAGGTGACTCGACTGAGCAGCTACACTGCTCGATCGAGCAGCGCAGGGACGAAAATTTAAAACAAAATCATCACTCTGTCTACACGGCCCGAGCAGCATTTGCACGGCCCGAGCAGCATTTGCTCGGTCCGAGCAGACAGCTAATCGACCGAGCAGTACACTGATCGGTCGAGCAGCGCATGCTCTTAGAGAATTGGAGAAAACAACACTCTGTCTGCACGGCCCGAGCATACCCCGCTCGGCCCGAGTGATGATCTGCTGGCCCAAGCAGCAAACTGCTCGATCGAGCATACGAGGGAATCTCTACAACTCAACTTTAATTTATTTCTTCAGCGTGTCTGACTCGACCGAGCAGCTTCACTGCTCGATAGAGTCGGTCTACCAGATATTTCGTGGGTCCCACTCCCAAACAAGTTGTATTTTTAACCCAACTCGTTTCACTTTTTAACTTATACTGTAAAATTTTTTACCCTAAGCCTAATCTACTGCCCGAGCTCTCCCTCACCCCCTAATCGATCTCCCTCATCATCGCCGTCTTCCTCCTCCCGCACCGCCGCCTGCACTGCCCCTCTGGCCGCCCCATCTCCGGTCAGTTCCCCCTCTCTTTCCCTCTCTCTCTCCATCTCTCTCTATCTCTCTGCCTCTCTCCTTTCCCCTTTCTAATCGTCGACGGCCGTCGACGGCGCCGCCCAACCACCCAACCCAAAGCCCCCCCTCCCCGATGCCTCAGCCCCCATCCCCCTCTGCCTATCCCCCTCTCTCATCGCATCACACAACGCCCCCGCCATTCCCGATCGCCGCTGCCCTAGGGCACGACCGCGACTACTCAGCCCGAGCACCTATGGTGCTCGCCCGAGTAGCTCGCCCATTCTCCCCTGCTGACCGAGTGGCTAGCGTGCTCGGTCAGGGCTTCCAAAACGAGCATCATTGCTCGGACCGAGCAGTAGAGCTGCTCGGTCGAGCACCCCAATTTCAGCAGTTCCCTATTTTTAATATCTTATTTCAGACGTTTTTATTGTTTCTATTGCAGATACCGTCTGCCCACGTCAGCAGCTACTATCGGGACTAGGTTGGGGGAGATCTTTGCATTCGCATCGCTCGTTGAGTCGGTATACTCTTTCCTCTTTATATTTCTATACCGACACATCATATTGCCATCGCCACGATGGTTCGTACGTGAGGAGCCACCACCCCTCCCATTCGTGGGAAGAGGTCGACACCTAGCGCCTCCTCTTCCTGACCCACACGTCGCACTTGCCTCACCACCACCACCACCGCACCCACCACTATCACTACCATTCCCACTACCACTACACCCACTACCACTACGCCCACCACCTCACACCCCACCGCCACCGTCGAGACTATGCCGCCATGTGTTCGGACCTACGGGATCACCTTCCGGGACGACAATCACCGCGAGCGCTTCGTCAGGCTCTCGCAGCGTCGTCTTGTCCCCACCCTCTTCATAGATGTCCTCACCCTCCGTTCACTTGGACACCTCTCTTCATAGACGTCCACACCCTCCGTTCACTTGGACTCCTTCAGGGAGTCCATCACCTGTACCGCACGACCGGCTTCGATCATCTACTCGGTGTCCACGCCTCCACATACACACACCTCACCCTGGAGGCCCTGATCTCCATCGCCCGCACCCCAGCGGGCGATGGCATCACTTTCCGACCTCTAGACCACGACTGCACGATCACTTATGAGATGATCTGTGCACACTTCCATTTCCCCGCCATCCCAGACACCCGCACCTCCTTCTCGCCAGACTACGACTTTAGCCCTTTCGACGCTCCAGCTTTTTGGCAGCGTATTTCAGATCTGGACCACTACCGCCTGAGCTGGGCGAAGGCATCGTGCACCCCTGCCTTTGCTACGCGCAAAGGCACCTCGCCACGACCATCTTATGTAGGCCAGAGGTTGGGACCATGTCACTTCCAGAGCTATCCCATCTTATGGGGATGACCCGACCACTGTGCTTCCACCCAGACGGCTCCCTCCGCCCCTTCGTACTTTTTGACGCAGTCCACTGGCTATGTCACTGCCTCATTTAGACTGCCCGTGCATACCACTGACCGATATTTGCTTTGTACACATGCTAGGTTTACATCTTCCTGACGATCTAGTGACCCCTTCAGGCCCCCACACACTTGACACTTGGTGTGCTAGAGCATATGCACATCATCAGGCCTTACGGAGCTCGTCATTGTATGTATCTTGTCGGCACCCACCACACGCCACACATGGTACTTTCCGCCCCATACCTCACTCACATAGCTCCCGTCCAGTTGAGTTGGTGATCGACAGGGTCGACCCACTCCCTGCGCTCCACGTACTCGAGCCCCCTGGTGCTCCTGTCGAGGCTGACGTCGATGACCGGGTGCACCGTTCCCCCGAGTACGAGTTGCATGACATAGCAATCCTTGTCGCCGACCTTCCAGCACCACCCGTATACCCACCACCCTCGGAAGCCGTTTCTTCTACCACCTCTGTATCTACCGATTCAACCACTGTCGACTCTTTGGGGACTGTCTCCACTTCTTGACCCGCGACTCACACCTCTGTCCCTACCATACCTGTGCTGGAGGGCATCGATATCCAGTCTGCTTCCGATCTTATAGATCTTGACTTTCCTGAGCACGACCAGCCCCCACTCTTCCGACACTTCGGGACCTGATAGCTTCACTGCCTATTTCCTTAGGCTCCTATGTATCTTCATAGCCTAATTTAGCTGTCTTACAAAGAACATCTCGATGTCTGTCCGCACTTCTGTGTCGACGATTGCTCCCTCCTTCGCTGAGATCCCGTCGAGCTCACCCTCTCCCACTTTCCAGCCCAGACACTGTGCATTCTCTGCACGGGACCGATTTACAACACTGGTGTCTTACGGCCATGTTCCTCGCCCTCCTCTCAACTCCCGTACCACAGACGGTCGTCTGGCAGCGTTGGAGGAGTCGACTTCTCGCCTCCGGTGGGATTTGGACGTCTTCAGACGCTCGACGATGACACATCATGAGAGAGTCGAGGTGGACCTTGCCTCCATTATAGACCTTCTCCGGACACGTGGACCACCACCCGTGATCCTAGCTCCTGCCCCACCACCCCGGCCAGCCACTGTGACTTCCACTTCACCACTCAGTGCTCCACATTCCTAGGCTTCTGCAGAGCCTATTTCTTCCACATCTGAGTCGGATGTCACAGTAGACCCCACTTCTGCTATAGTGTTATTTTCAGCTGCGCCTTACACCCCCACCACTGATCTCCCCACTGACCCACCTACTGAGTTCCAGCCAGATCCACCCACATCTCCTGGTCCACAGCAGATGGACCCATCACCATCCCCAGAGGGTGGTGCCTCTGCTTCATGTTGTCCCTACCCGTTTTTGCCTCCCTCATTTTTTATTATGCCCATCTGTCTGTTCGGGGCCTTGATCTTAGATAACTTGGGGGAGGACTCATGCATACATCATTTTTCTTCATCACTGCATCATGTCATGTTTTTACTTCTATTTGCACAGTTTTTATTTTTTATTCCCCCACCCACCCACCCTATTTAGCATCATCTCCCGCCTACCAGTGTTTTCTCAGCAGTGAGGACACTGCTGGGTTTAGCTTGGAGGATGAGCGCTACCGCTTTATTTTACATTTTTCTTTTACATTTTCCTCCCTTTTTCCAGCTTTTTGGTTTACTTTTTCTCATTCTGCATCATGTTTTCTGTTTCTTGTCATGCATGCATGCATCTCTTTTGCTTCATTTTCCTATTTTTCTACCCTTTTTCTTTTTATGCTAAGGATGTTCCGCATGATGATACCTCTCGTAGCCTTAGTAGTTACTCACGATACTTACTTTCTGATGACATGCTATTAGGGTAGTTTCAGTTTTACTCTCCATATGCTTGCATATTCTTTTGCCGATCTATCTGATTTAATGCTTGAAATGAATTGAAAATCAAATGCATGAATTAGTTTCTAGTATGCGCTATGTTGGGTAATGCACATAGCTTTACGCATCACTAGAACACTTGGAGCATCTGCTTTATATCTTATTCACTTCTTTTTGCATGCTTGACATCATTGTGCTTACTACTGCATGCTTTTTCAGTGTTCATCTAGATGAATGAAAATATCCATGCTAGTTATGAGTTTAGTTAGAGTATTATCTTGTTAAACCGTTGTGCACCTCTTATGAGTGAACCGAGAGATTCATTACTTTTCTTCTCCACATATCTCTTTAGTTCTCTACATATCAGTTGGTTTCACCCCTACAGCTACCTTAACGCATCTCACTTTACAATAATCCCAAATGAAAAAGTATAGCTTCTAAATGAAATGAAAAAAAATGAAAAAAATGAAAAATGAAAAATGAAAAAAAAAATGAAAAAAAATGTGTATACATATATATGTGAAAAAGAAAAAGAAAAAGAAAGAAAATAAAGGAATAAAATCGTTTTTATCCTTTCATTAGAAGCTATCGCATATACGGGGAAAAAGACAAAATATTCCATATCCTATTCCTAGATGCGACGCCTCAAGCTAAGCTTGGGGGGTGAACCAACTGATCACATGAGTGAGTGTGACATTAGAGTGGAGACGGTGCATAACGGGGAGATTTGATAATACTTAAACTTTACGAAACACTTTAGTTTTTGGAGATTTTTCATGACTCGAAATGAATAATTGAATAACATGATCCTTTCTATTCTCCATTGCATGCTGTGTGATTTCTATATGCTCCATGTATATCTGTGATTGAAAAGTGCATTGCCAACTCCTTTTATACTAGACTCTATGGACTGCATGAGACTGATATGAGTTGATAGCATTATTTCAGTAGATCCATATCCTTTGTCTGTATTGCATGCTAGACATATGATCTGTAAAGCTTGAAAGTATCATTAGCATGTATTTTTCTTACTCAGAGCATCGTGATATACTGCTTAGGCCTGAGATTTGACCGAACAACCTTAGCACCCTCCATCCACTTCCATTCTCTTCTATGCTTTTTTTACTTCTTATTTCTTTTTGTTTTCCTCCCGGCGTACCTAGTATTCGTCTTCCTTGAGGACGAGTAAGAGGTAAGCTTGGGGGATTTTGATGTGTCCATATTTTACACCCATTTTCATAGCATCATGACATTGCATTCCATGCCATTTTTCGCATCCAAATCCCATATTTCTCTACGATATCGCATTTCTGACGTTATATTCGAGTTTCATAGTGTTTTATAGTTTTCAGGGATTTTGGAGCGATTTGGGACCCGGTCTGGGTATGGACACATCTGACACGCTCGTAAGCTCGTTAGCGAAGCTTTACAGGAGTTTGTCGTGTTTTGAAAGCCATGGGAGGAGTGGAGGAGAGAGCAAGAGGAGTGGAGGAGCTTCAGATGCTGCAGGGGAGAGTTTCCCAGGTGACTCGACCAAGCAGATCAGCTGCTCGGTAGAGCATATGCAAATGCAGAAGAAGAAGCTGATGCGGGGATTGCTCGGACTGAGCACTGACGTGCGTTTATATTTTATATATTCCTGCATGTTTTCTTCGTGATTTTCTGCTGTTTTCTGTTGTTTTATATCCGTTATTTTGTGTTTTTGTATCTTTTTCACTCTCTCCATGTTTTTGTGCAAATGTAGGAGTTTCCAGTGTTGGGGACACTCAAAGCAGATATCACGAGTCCCCGGAGCAACGGGAGGAGTCACGCGCGATCCAGAGGGCCAAACGTCGAAGAAAACCAAGTTTCAGCCCTCAACCGATCGGGTGGATAGAGCCACCCGATCGGTTGATGCACACATATCCGACCTGGACAGGAGCTGAAGAGAAGAGCAGCTCACCCGATCGGTTTGCTGATCGGGTGAGATCGACAGAGCTCTCTGTTTTTTGGGCTTAATTCCAACCAATCGGGTGGCATCTCACCCGATCGGTTCATCTGTAGCCGCATTTCTCAAATTGACGAACCGACGGCGTCACCCGCTCAGCACACAGACCGGTTGAAGCTTCCGAAGCCTGATGGCCAAAGTGACCGTCAGCTCACCCGATCGGTTGATGCTTCAGCCGATCGGGTGGCTGTATTTTCTATATATAGCTGACCTAGGTTTTCAGAAACGGATCCCTTTTTCTATTTTCTAGTTTTGGGACTTGTGACGGCTGGAATTTTCTCTTGTTTTGTAAGTGTTCCGATTGTCTTGAAACTTTAATATAGTATTAATATCATTGTTAGCAACTCTCTTCTATTGCCTGATTATGATTTCAACCGTTGAATTTCGTTTAGATTGCATCTTTGCCATGAATTGTGAGTAGTTCCCTAATCTGGGATTTTGGTGGAAACCCCTTCGTGGGTTCTCCCTAGAACGATCATAGGAATAGGTTTTTGATAGGGTTTAGGAATTTAGATGGTTACGCGTGGTGTTTCATTGTCATTGGCGGGAGAAAGACCGCCTATGACTAGGGCCAAGGGGAAATAAAATTGGCGTTTGACTCCCTAGCCACAGCTCATGCCCCTAGCGTAGACATTGAATCCTAGAGCGTGGGAACGGCAGGATGAGATGTTGGGAGTAATCGTTGCGAGCTTAGTGCTCCCGGAGTCGGTCGATGTTAATGGACATGGGAATGCCCACCGACCAAACCCGGGTAGTCCTAGCGTATCATCCTGGGCATCGACCAGAATATCGGGCCCATGGGATGCTAGGTATCACTCTTAGAGGCAACGTCTCACCAGTAAACCCTAAAATCCAATCGGTATCCTATCTGTCAGTCGTAATAGAGAGGGCACACGATAGGGTGGAAACCAAAGTCCTAGGTTCCCTTTTACATATTACATCCTTCGTATTTCCATTCGTGACAACCTACCGATCGTTCGGGTTAGCTCACCCATCGGGTGAACCGGTTCCTACCTGACAACAAGCACAACACACGCCTCCCTGAGTTCGACCCCCAAGCCACACTACAACATTGTGTGCTTGCGGTTAAAAATATTTAAATCTGGTATCCCCGGTCCTATTGCCTATAGAGCCAAATCTAGGGGACGTCAAGCTTTATGGCGCCGTTGCCAGTGAGGCAACGTGTTTGTTTTCTTTTAGGACCCTGTGAACCTTAGAGTCTAGTTCACATCCTCACCTCGCGATAATTTTCGCATTCTATGTTTTTAATATTTATTTTTGTTTTATATTCTTGATTTTTTGTTTATTTTCATTCTTCACGGGTGTTTCTTATTTTTCATGCGCATGAATACAAGAAGTCTCGATAACTTGATTCCTTTAGATCCTGAGATAAACGCCACCGTGAGGCGTCTGAACGCAGAGATGAGAAGAAGGAAGAAGCTGAAAACAGGGAGAGAATACTCCTCCCCAGAAGTCCTTGCTGCAGTACTCGATGCCATCCATCGGGTCCACCTCTAGCATACAACCCCCGGCCATCACGGCTGGGAGTTTTGAGCTGAAGCATTCATTGGTGACATGGATCCAACAGGATCAATTTTTAGGGGCACCTATGGAGAGCCCAATTGAGCATCTGGACTCATTCTTGGAGAACTGTGACACCTTCAGAATTAACGGTGTCACGACTGAAGCTATCCGGCTCAAATTGTTCCCATTCTCTCTGTAGGACAAAGCCAAGCAATGGCTCAGGGGAAAGAACCCCAATACCTTCACCACTTGGGAGAGGCTGTCTAACGCCTTCTTGAACAAGTTTTTTCACCCAGCCAGTCACGAGTCCTTGTACGAAGCATGTATGAGATATAAGGAGATGCAGCGCAGATGCCCTCACCACGAGCTCCCTAAATGGCAAATTATAAATTTTTTTACAATAGGTTGAGGGATGATCTGAAATCATCAATGGACGTCGCGGCTGGGGGGTCTTTTATGTCGAGAAACGAGGAAGATGCCGGTAATATTCTGGAGAACATGGCATCTAACAATGAACGGTGGTGCGATGAGCGCGCCACGCCCAGATCTGGAGGTATGTACAGAGTCGAAGAGGTTGACAAATTATCTAGAAAATTCGATTTTCTATCGACCCAGATCTCGGCACTTATGGTAGGAGCTGGTGGTGCCAACACTCAACAAGTAGTAGCGGTGGAAGCAGATATCCTGTGAGATTTTGAGCATGGTGACATCTCACCACCGGTGGATCAGGTGAGCGCTCTTTTCTACAACCTGATGGGTAACGCGCCCTATCCACCAAGGACTAGCTCAAATCCGTTTATTCTCCCAATAACCGGAACCAGCCGAATTTGAGCTATAGAGCACACTATCAGCAGGTATCAGCCACCTTGGCGGCAGCAGCAGTTGTACCAGCAGCAACAACAGCCCCAGCAGATGTACCAGCAATACCCCCCGAGGAATCAGCAGCCCCCACAGTAGCAGCAACCATATGGCCAACAACGAGTAATCTCTCCGGTGGAGAGTCTCTTGACCCAATACATCACAAACCAGGAGAAGATTAATTTGCAGCTGCAGATGGCCAGAAGACCTTGACCGAGCAAGTGACCCAGCTAGGGATGCAAATGGCAAATCTTCAAAGGGTGCAGAGCCAATTACCGGGTCAGTCGGAGGTCAATCCTAGGGGGCCCAATCAAATGTTGGCCTTAACGCATAATCACGCCAACGTGTCTGCTATAGTTTTAAGAAGCGGCACACAGATTCCAACTAGGGAGGCTGCCAAAGAGCCCGAAGCTCCATTGGTCGATGGGCGACCAAATGCAAAAGCGAAAGACGATGGAGCTTCATCATCAAAGACCGTAACTCCGGAGGGAGTCTCTGAGGAAGAAAAGAAGAAGAACGAAGAGGGAAACTTGAGAGTCTTCAAGCCCGTTGTGCCTTTCCCACAACGACTTGCCAAGGCGAAGATTGATGAGAAATATGGCAAGTTCTTTGATATGGTTAAAGATTTGAGCCTACAAATTCCCTTCCTCGAGGCTATAGAGACTATCCCTTCCTATGCAAAATTCCTGAAAGATTTGGTGACGAAAGGGACAAGGAAGGAAAAGTCGTCCTGATGGTGGAGTGCAGTGCTCTGATTCAATGAGCGAGCCCGCCAAAACTCAAGGACCCAGGGAGCTTCTCTATCCCATGTTTGATTGGAGAGGTGAAGATCAATCAGGCGCTCGTCGATTTGGGTGCGAGCGTCAGTCTGATGCCTCTATCTTTATTCAAGAGGATCAGAATATGGGACCTTGAACCCACCGGTATGACGCTACAACTTGCAGCCAGATCAGTCAAGTATCTGGTGGGGATTGTGGACGACTTACCGGTAAATGTCAGAGGCGTACATGTGCATGTATATTTTGTTATGATGGACATGCCGGAAGATAATCATACCCCGATCATCCTCGGGAGGCCCTTCATAGCGACCGCTGGCGTGCTTTTTGATGTGAAGAAAGGGAAGCTGTCCCTAAATGTGGGCAATCAGAAGGTCGAATTTGATTTGGGACTATCTATGAAGTATACGTCTGAGGAGCAAAGTTGCAATGTGCTGGAAGATGAAGAGGAAAGTGTAGTAGAAGCTGGAGCTTAGGAGATCCTCTCGAGGAACCCCCCTGATAGCTTGGGGAGCCTAAAGGAACATGCTGGGTTGGAAGAAGAAGAAGTAACCGGAGAAGTGTTTTCATCCGTTACGACCCCTCCCGGATTCCAGAAGGCTACTCCGATGAGGAGAAAAGGAAAAGAGCCCATAGGGCTCACTGCTGAGGAAGTCAGGATCCTACGAAAAGTGGCGGTCGATGCCAATGTGAGGGAGAAGCCCCAGACACCACCAGCGGGAGGATCGTCGAGAGCATCTACTTATCACCACTGTTAACACCAAGGGCCGCCACTCCGAAAGCTGAAAGGATGCCGATCAATGGGCATCACCCGCATCAACCCCCCTGAAAATCACATACAGGGAGTCGAGCAAACGACTTTAAACAACAGCGCTTCATGGGAGGCAACCCATGTTATAAACCTTCGTCGTTATTTTTAGGATTATTTTTCTTATTTTTGGTGAATAAATTCAGTAATGGGGGGTTTTGTCGGGAGACTTAGATCAATTTTTGAATTTGTGCAGGAAATCATCCACAACCGATCGGGTGATGAATCAACCGATCGGTTGGACCGTGTCTGAAGATGGCTTGTATCAGCGCAACAGCGAATCGATCGGGTGGCATATAAGGCTGACAGGGTGGAAGATCGTATGAACACAGCAAAGCTCTCGGGGATTTTTGAGATTAAATCAACCGATCGGTTGAGCTGAAGCTGTGGTCGTTTCGTTGTCCGGGTGAAGTCGACAGTCCTGTCGGGAAAATTGTGAAGCGGCCAACCGATCGGGTGAAAACTCACCCGATCAGTTCGCCTGTAGCTGCCTTCCAACAAAATTTTTCGAAAACTAACCCAACCGATCAGATGAGATCTCACCCAATCGGTTCGCCTAAGCCCTATAAATAACCCCCAACTCAACCGATTCATTTTCACCCGACTTCTCTCTCTCTTCCCATCGTTTCGTCTGCCCATTCCCTCAACCGGCCATCTGCCACTCTCCCAAAACTCCAGATCTCACTCTCCCCACTTCCTTCATCTCCCTCTTCATCATTCCCACTCCCATCCACCACACTTCATCCCCAATTTCGCCCTAACCCTAAACTCTAACCCCCCATTTCAAAAAATTCTCTTTTTGTTGGATCGACGTGCTGCAGCTTCACGAATAGCTCCATTGTGTTGTGGGAGATCCTTTGCGACCAACGAATCACTTCGATATTGGGTAAATTCATTCCTAAGCTTAGCTATTTACTTTACCCAAGTATTTGTATTTTGCTCAATTTATCGATTGATTGTGTGCATCTATATCATCTTGCATTTTCATCACACCCACACACTCATGGCCAAGGACAAAGGTAAGGGAATCATGAGGGACGAGGGTCCGTCTTGCAAGAGACACAAATCTACACGTTCCCCACATACACGTGCTCCTCAACCTCCCCCTACCCAACCCCCTCCCCAACCAATTATCCCTCCCGAGGACCCACTGATGGGACCACTGGGATACCGTTTCCTGAGTCGTGAACATAAAGATTTTTATAATAAACTCAACGAACGGTCACACCTATCCACTAAGTTTGCACATGCCCAAACTTTGATCTATCTCGGAGTTTTCTCCGAGGTCGAGACTCTATTCACTAACCTAGGATGGGTACCTTTCATAACTCCCACGCCCAATCTTACACTAGAATTCCTATCTTCCCTCAAATGTGAGGCGGGGTCTATTATTGATTTCCGCATCCAAAACTAAAACATCCGCACACACCTGAACACAATCAATCTCATTTTCGGTTTCCCCATTCTAGGCGGCAATGACATCCGTCCCTATGAATATCATCGGGACTTCGATGTCGATATTTTTTGGGGTCGCCTTACCCTCCACGACCGATATCCTCGAGGCAAGGCCAAGGCCTCCTCGATCATCCATCCAGTATTTTGTCTAGCCAATCGCATCTTATCTAGCACTTTCTTTCCCAGGGATGAGTCAGGTAATGTGACTATCCCTGACCTTTTTATCATGTGGGCTATGACTTTTGATTTTATTCGCGGTGCTGACGGGATTGCTTTTGAGGCCCCTTACATACCTATTAATGCTGGCGCTTGGCTTATTCACAAATTACTTGATATTAGCCGCGTCGGTAAGGGCAAGTATTGTTGCGAGGGCCTCATCACCATCATTGCTTCTTATCCACCGTTCAGTATCGTTATCCCCCGAGATTTGCCACGTGCCGCAGGATCTACACATCTAGATCTTGATGTCCTGCAGCACACTCATATGATCAAGCCTCATGGCGACGGTCAGTTTACCTTCTACTACGGTCACCCCCTGCTCCTTACACCATTCTGCCTAACCCTGGTCGTATGTCTATCCTTCTTGGGGTAGATTGGACGTTCCCTCCTGACCCAGAGTTTCTAGGGGGGTTACATCTTCAGTTCCTTATCCCAGACGCACCACGACTACCGTCCCCTGCCGCCCACTTAGGCGTGTAGTACATCCCTGCATCTAGAGGAGACCCCGGGGCTGGCCCTAGTGGCGCCTCCCAGGCTTCTGTCCCTATCACTTCTGAGGTACTCACTTCAGCCCTCTTAGGCCTCGCCTCCGGTGCCGGCACGACCACTGCCACCGGCACCACTTCCACTGTCCGTCTGGCCACTACTTCTTCCGTTCGTCGAGCCACCTCCGCCCATCTTGCTCTTGATACTGATTTAGCTTCTCTGCGCACTAGCGCATCCACCTCTACCACCTCGGACCCATCCTCTTCTATCTTTTTGCACCCACGTTTCCTCGCACTCGAGAAGAATGTGTCAACCATTCTACGCATTCTTACTCACATCCACGGTCCGCCTCCATCCACTCCTCCCCCTTCACCTCCTCCATCACCTCCTCGACGATCATCTCCTCCCGCCACCACCGCTTCCATTCCCGCCACTACATCTCCACATACTATTTCTGACCCACCACCTCCACCTCCCTCCACTTCCATCACCGCATACACTCGCCGCAAGAAATTGCCGGTGCACTCGAGATCACTTTCCTCACTCACTTCATTGGCCACCGTATCTCTCCCACTTACAAGCTGAGTCCTATTGCATTTCATGCTTCGTGGGTTCACTCTGTAAGTTTCTTAATCTACATTCTATTAATTTGCCATGATGTTTCCTCTCGTAAAAGTTGTATTTTTATCCATCATAACGTCATGAGTGAGTAGACTTTTCTAGGGTTGATGGGTTAGCCCTAAGATCCTAAGGAGAAGACGTAGATCTGGATCCCTATGTTGAATTAGGAATTTAGGGGAGTATTTCGGTCGATCTTACTGAATCCATAGGATAACCCGTACTGAGATCATGACCATGGTATGTGGAATTGATGTGCTTAAGGGTATCCTTAGGATTCGAATAGGGAAATATGTGGATCTAACCAAGGCTCGTGATCATGCCTGGCTCGTGCCTTGAGGGGATCCCCTGATGAACTATATCGCTACGTTGACGGCTACCGCTATTGCGTCAACCAGAGCCACCGAAATACCTCGTAATTCTAATCCACGAGAGTAGTACGAATTGGGAGATTAACCCCCTAACCCTAATGCAACGTAAGGATTCTATTCCAACGTCGATCCCCGACGGTCTTAGCGGTGATCCCTAACGCCCTAGTCCTTTTTATTATTAAACCAACAAAAACCAAACAACCAATTCTCTCAACCCGATAACTATCTCACTTCGAGATATAGAAGTAAACTGAGAACCCAAATACACTGTCACCATCCCTGTGGGATTCGATATCTTTTATACTACAATTTGACACCGTCCGCTTACGGATAGAGCCCAGAATTGACACTTAGGGGCCATACCACGCCTGGCGATCGTGACACCGCCGGGTGGAATCTAGGTGTAGGTTTCGGGTGCGCCAACGATCCTCTTTGGAATACTTTAATTATAAGGGTGAAATTTTTGCTGCGAACTGATGCATCCTATTCTCTGCAGGGTACAGGTGGAGTCCTTGTGGGAATTCTGGAGGATGCATTGCTGGAGTTCGTTGGTGTTCATGGACACATGCACCTGGCGGAGCCATGGAAGGAGCAGTTGGAGCAGTTGCCTACACCGACAAAGATAATGGATCCGCCTTTTGCTATAGGTGATATCAATCCAGTAGTGTAGTATTTTATGCTTTAAATAAACACGAATCATCTCGACAGCGAGAGGACCGAATAGATTTTCTTGAATAAATATCTCCTCATATGACGGCAACAAAAATCTTTTACACCCCAAACCTATTATATATTAATTGCCCTCTTCATATTTTGATACGCCACATCCTTTTGCTTACCACAATTGAACATTTCTTTCAAGTGAATACTCACTTTCTTATTCGTTTGACTTGAGCTCGCTTAGCAAAGACATTACATTTTTGATCAAGTCATTTGAATATGATTGTTTGGTATAAGCTTGGGAAAAGCGCTCTCATGCATCATTGTATTTGCATGTAGTTGCATTAGGATTTCATGTCATTCATTTCATCATTTTTCAGTCACCCCCTTATTATTATCGTTGTTCCTCATATCTTCCATTATGATCACATTGAGGACAATGTGAAGTTTAAGCTTGGGGGAGTGCATTTCCATGCCATTTAGTTACACTTTTGCTCTATTTTTATGGTTTTTAGAAATTTTCAAAATTTTTGCATCATCCTTTTAATTTTTCCATCTTATTTTCCTTTTATGAATGCTCATGCATCATATTGTGTGCTTGTTTTTTTTTCTTTCCTCTCTTTTATTTTTATTTCTTTATTTTCTTTTCCTCCTTTTGCTAGATATGTTCCTTATGATGATATCTCTTATTGCTTTAGTAGCCATCACAATGCTTACTACTCTTTCCATGCTATTTGGAGTATTTCAGTATCCTCTATCCATGTGCTTGCTTATATATTCTTTTGATGATTCCTCTATATGAATGCATGATATTAATTGAAACTGAACGTATGGATTAGTGTTTTGTATGCTTTTGTTAGAATTGCACCAAGATTCACACATCAATTGTATATCGGAAGCATCTGCCTTATTGTCCTATTCACCTTCTGTTGCATGCCTGATATGATTGTACTCTTTACTGCTTGACTTCGCTATTTATTGAAATGATTGAGAATATCCATGCTTACATATAAGTTTATTTGATGTATTATCTTAGTGAACCATTTGTGCACATTTTAGAGTGAACCAAGCATTACACCATTTCCTTCTCAACATATTTCTTTTTATTCTCTACATGTCACTTGAGTTCACCTCCTAAAGCTACTT
>JAULAV010002849.1:0-24999 GCA_030789695.1 Scilla litardierei | reverse complement strand
GATGCCATAGGGGAGTATACCATTGAGGGGGTCATGAAGGACCCGATGAGAATAAGTGTTTATGACGATGGCGACCCCATTTACAACAAGGTGGTTGCTGCCTATCTTCATGTACTTGATGAGGAGCCCACATACAACTCTTTGCACTACACGAAGCCGGAAGCCATCAGTCACGTAGCCGAGGAAAACCATGAAGAAGAAGCATGCCAAATACCGCCACACGGTATCGTTGGCAAGAATGATGCGTGCATCTCTTACGCACCAAACAACAATTGAAGAACTTGAGGGAGTTGAGCTTATGACTCAAAACGAGCGCTTATCGGGAGGCAACCCGACTTTTTATATCTTAGATCTTCTTTTTCAGTTTTTGTTTTTCTTTATCTATCCCAGAAAACCAAATAAAAACGCTTTCTATTCCTTAAAAATGCAAAACTATAAAAATCTGATAGGTTCTTCCTTTCTACAGGTTGAACGTTAAGGGAAGCAATCGATGTTTTGAAATAAAGGGAGCTGGAAGGAGAGCAAATGATAGAAGAGCAAGCTAAGGGAAAAGAGTTACAGGTGACTCGACCGAGCATCCACATACTCGGTCGAGTAGCGCAGGGCACATGAAAAGCATAGGAAAACGTCGTTCTGTCTACACGGCCCGAGTAGCCTCTACTCGTCGAGTAGTCCCTTACTCGATCGAGTATCCATTTGCTCGATCGAGCCGAGGAAGGCACATGGAAATATTGGAAAAACGACGTTCTGCCTACACGGCCCAAGTAGTCTCTACTCGGTCGAGTAGATGCCTACTCGACCGAGTACCTATCTACTTGACCGAGCAAGGGAGAAACTGGGAAACAACGATGAATTGGTTACTCGATTGAGTTGACCCTACTCGATCGAGTAGTTGAGGGAGTGTTCTAAAACTCAGCTTCAATTTATTTTAATGACTCGACCGAGCAGCTACGCTGCTCGGCCGAGTTGCGTTACCCTTATTCTTACGGGGCCCACATCCCAATCTAGTCGGGTTAACAAAACCCAAATCGACTTCATTAAGCCATAAAATTTTTTCACTCTCCCAAATCTCCTTGCCCGAGCACCCAGCCCTCTCTCCTACTCGACCCGCACCGCCGCCGACGCCTTTCCCTCTGCCGTTCGTGCTGTCGGCTGTGCCACCGTTCCGGTCTGCCATCTCTCTCTCTCTCTCTCTCTCTCTCTCTCTCTCTCTCTCTCCCCCCCCCCTTCCTCCCCCTATTCCCTTTCCCCCGTTCGAATCACCGAAACAATGCCACCGACATCATCCATTGCCGGCGGTGGGCCCCCCAAAAAAACCTCGCCCCTACCCTCCTTTTGAAACACCCCTTCCCCTACCCCCCTCCTATCAAAACATCCTGCCACCGCTCCATCGCCCACACCCCTAGGGCACCGCTCTTCAATCGACCGAGCACAATTAGTGCTCGGCCGAGCAATCAGCCCCCCTCTCCTCATCCAACCCACTTGACTGAGCATAATTAGTGCTCGGCCGAGCCATCGACCGACCCACCCTCCTATTCTGCCCTACTTAATCGAGCAAAACTGCTGCTCAGTCGAGTATCCCTCACCACCCTAACCCTGTCCCACTAGCTACTTGATCGAGCATCGATGGTGCTCGGTCAAGCTACAACACACATCTCCCCTACACATTTTTATTTTCTTCCCTGACATTATTTTCTCCTTCTAATTCAGGTACATTGTGCCTACAGAGGAGGACACGTCCCAGAGCAGCTCAGGAGATACCTCTGATCAGCATCAGCCACGCGCCCTTGCCGCGACCATTGTTTCGGTATACTCTACACACTCTTTATTTCTATTCCTACACATTGGACGTACCATTATCACGATGCCTCGCACTAGGGGGTCCCACACCTCCATGCCGTGGGAAGAGGAAGGCCACATGCGCCTCCTCTTCTCGACCATCATGCCGCACTTGCTGTGCTACTACACCCACCACCGAGGAGGAGTACGCGGGCGATCCATCGTCCGTGTCCAACTCTTCATCCCCCGCATCACACACAGATCCCCGCCACTTCTGCCCCCATACCCACTACTGCTCCTCCCCTACCACCCTCCCCTCCCACCGCTCTGCCGCCACGTATGCGGACATTTAGCATCACCTTTTGTGACGACGCACACCATAACCGCTTCATCGCGTTGTCGCATTGGAGGATCATTCCCACACAGTTCATCGATCTTCCCACCCTCCGACGCCTTGGACTCCTGCAGGGAGTCTACTGGCTCTACCGTACCATCGGTTTCGACCGATTGCTTGCAGTCCACGTCCCCACCTACACCCGCCTCACTCTAGAGGCATTGAGTTCCATCGCCTGCACCCAGGCAGGTGATGGAATTAGCTTCAGGCTGCTGGACCATGACTTCGTGGTCACGCACGACATGATCCGTGCCCACTTCTGCTTTTCGGTCGTCCCTGACCCCCGCGTCGCCTTCTCCCCAGACTATGACCTAGCCTCGTTCGATCCTCTGCTTTCTGGCATTGCATTTCTGGTCTGGACCATTACTGCCCAGCCGGGCGAAGGCATCATGCATCGTGCATCCTTGCCTTCGCTACGCGCAGTGCCACCATACCACCACCATTTTCTGTAGGCCAGAGGTCGAGACCATTTCCCTACCCGAGCTTTCCCATCTTATGGGAATGACCCGACCTCTGTGCTACTACCGGGATGGTTCCCTCCACCCCTTCGTCCTTCCTGATGCAGCCCACTGGCTGTGTTACCGCCTTCTTCAGACCGCCCACACCCGTTACGCCACCGATATCTGCTGCGACGGATTTTTCATCATCTTTACACGGATGCTGGGCATAGATCTCCCTGATGGCCTAGTGACCCCCTGGCCCCACGCGCTTGACTTTGACTGTGCTTGAGCACATGCACATCATCCAGCCATATGGGGCACATCACTGGACCTACCTTTTAGGCACCCATCACACGCCCCATTTTGTCCTTCCCGCCCCTCACCTCACCACGGTAGTGCTAGTTCAGCAGAGCTGGATGATTACCAGGGTCTTCCAACTTCCCGCCCTCCACGTCCTCGAGCCCCCGGGAGCACCCATCGACGTTGACGCCGACGACTGGGTACTCAGCTCTTCTGAGGACGAGGAGCCTGACCTAGCTGCCATTGTGGCTGCCCTGTCACCACAGCCTGCACAGCCTCCTCCACCAGGAGGCACTACCTTCTCCACCTCTGTCACCACCACCACCACCACCATCGGGACCACGGGGATGTCACCACCCTCTGACCCGAGGCCGCTGTCGCTGTCTCCTCCATACCCATACCTGAGGGCACGGTCACCCCTTCTGCTCCCGAGCCTACTGCTCCATACTTTCTAGATCAGGAGCCCACCAGTACCCTTCCACCACTTAGGGACCTTCTTGCATCTCTGCATATCTCCTTAGGGTCCCATATTCCACTCACTGGCACCACTTCCACCCCGGCAGCAGCCTTCCTTACGGAGAGCGTCTCGACTTCTGTCCACACATCTGTGTCGACGACAGCTCCACCTTCCGCTGCCAATGCTGCTACCACCATAGCTTTCCGGAATCTCGGCCACTCTGCACCTCATACTTCCTCTGCCGAGATCCCCTCGAGTTTACCCTCTTCGACCTTTCAGCCTATGCACCATGGATTAGCTCCACGGGGCCATTTTACGAGAGTAGTGTCTCCCAGTTCTCGTCCTCCCCTCGACTCATGTACCACTAACGCTCGTCTGACAGCGTTGGAGGAATCAACTTCTTGCATGGTAGGATTTTGACGACTTCATCTGCTCGATAGCCACCCATCAGGAGAGAGTCAAGGTGGACCTAGCTTCTATTATAGACCTACTGCGGACACGGGGCCCACCTCCAGTGATCCTAGCTCACGCCCCTCCCTCAGGCCAGCCCCTGTATCGACCGATGCACCACTCAGTGCCCCACACCATCAGGCTTCTGCAGGGCCTGCCACTTCTACACCTGAGTTGGTCGCCACAGTCGTGTCCACTTCAGTCGTCGACGCACACACTTCTACACCAGTCGAGACTGCTATTGTCCTATTTTCAGCTGCGCCCATCACCATCACTTTTGATCTCTCGGCCGACACACTTGTCGAGCCACAGCCCGCTACCGCATTCTCTGCTCCATAGCAGGGGGACCCATCACCACCTCTAGAGGATGGTGCCCCTGCTTGATGATGTCCCTCCGCCACTTTTTGTCCATGTCCTTCCCTCATCCTATTTTGTGCACATCTGTCTTTTTAGGGCCCTAGTCTTACACAGGTTAGGGGAGGACCCGCCATGCATCATTCCATGCATTTGCATCATCACTTTATCATTGCATCATATCACGTTTTCTTTCTTCTGCACAGTTTTATTTTCTATTCCTTTTCTATCTCCACACCCACCCACCCACCCACCCTAGCATCATTTCCCGCATACCAGCATTTTCTCAGCAGTGAGGACACTGCTGCGTTTAGCTTAGGGGATGAGCGCTATCGCTTTATTTTTCATTTTCATTTTTATGTTCTTTCATTTTTTTTACCTTTTTTACTTTACTTTTCCACCCATTTTCCACCTTTTATCTTTTTTCTCATTCAGCATCACATTTTTCACTTTTTGCCATACTTGCATGCCTGTTTTCATTCTCTCGCTTTCTCCACTTTTCTCCCTTTTTAGCTAGAATTGTTCTGCATGATGATATCTCTCATAGCCTTCAGTAGCTACTCACGATGCTTATATCTATTGCCATGCTATTTAGGTTAGTCTCAGTTTTACTATTTATATGCTGGCATATTCTCTTGCTGATCTTTCTAATTTATTGCCTGATATGAATTGAAATTGAATGCATGCAATAGTATCTAGTACGTCTTTTGTTGGGTAATGCACCTAGGTTCACGCATCATTAGTACATTTGTAGCACCTATTTGTTATCTTATCCACTTCTGTTTGCTTGCCTGATATTATTGTGCTTTATACCGCATGCTTTCAATATTCATTGAGATGAATGAAAATATCCATGCTAGCTATGAGTTTAGTTAAAGTATTATCCCATTGAATCGTTGTGCACCTCTGATGAGTGAACCAAGTGCTATATTATTTTCCTTCTCCACACATCTTTATGATTCTCTACATATCATTTGGTTTCACCCCTACAGTTACTTCTACCGTATCTACTTCCCAAAAATCCCAAAAGAAAAAGATAGCTTCCAAATAAAATAAAATAAAATAAAATAAGAGAAAAAGAAAAAAGGGGTAAAAAAAGAAGGAAAGAAAATTATTTCCTATCCCTTTATTAGAAGCTACTACAAATACTTGGGAAAAGAAAAAAAAATTACACATCTTATTCCTAGATGCGACGCCTCGAGCTAAGCTTGGGGGTGAACCACTTGATTATATGAGTTAGTATAACATTAGAGTGGAGATGGTGCACAACAGGGATATTCGATAATGCTTAACTTTACAAAATATTTTAGTTTTGGAGATTTTTCATGATTTGAAGTGAATATTTGAATGACATGATCTTTTTCCATTCTCTATTGCATGTTTGTGTGATCTCTTTGTGCTCCATTTGTATCTATTGATTGAAAAAGTGCATTGCTAACTCTTTTTTATACTAGACTCTATAGATTGCATGAAATTGATATGAGTTGATGGCATGATTCTAGAAGATCTCTACTTTTGCCTTACTGCATGCTAGCCATATGATTAGTAAGACTTGAGGATACTATTAGCATGTGTTTTATTATTCGAAGCATCGTGATATACCGCTGAGGCTTAAGATTTGATTGGACATTTTAGCATCCCCCTTCTATCTCTTACCCCTTTTATTTTCTTTTGTTTATCATCCGACATACCTACTATTCGTCTTCCTCGAGGACGAGTAAGAGGTATGCTTGTGGGATTTTGATGTGTCCATATTTTCTATCTTTTCATAGCATCATTTTATTGCATTTTATGTCGCATCCGCATCCAAATCCTGCATTTTCTTACGATACTGCAATTCTAACGCCATATTCGAGTTTCATAGAGCTCTGTGGATTTTCAGGTATTTTAGAGCGATTCGGAGCCATTTTTGGGATATAGACACATCCAGCACGTCCATGAGTCCATTGGTGAGGCTCTACAGGAGTTCGCCGAGGTTCGAAAGCAGATTGGAGGAGAAGAGGAGAAGCTAGCAAGAGAAAGGAGTCAGTATGAATCTTTCCCAGGCGACTCGACCGAGCAGCACAGGCTGCTCGGTCGAGCTGATACACGAGCCCAGCAGAAGCGCATCCTACTCGACCGAGTAGCGTGGTGACTCGGTCGAGTCATTTCTATTTTCAAAGCTCCATCCCATCAACATCCTGCTCGACCAAGTAGAACTTACTCGACCGAGCCAGCAGGCGACTCGACCGAGCAACCTACTCTGGCCGAGTAGGCAGGGTGACACTTTTGAAGGAGCCCCGATCTACTGACAGCTTGACCGAGTCGGCGGGTTGCTCAACCGAGTCGCCCAGACCTCTTCGCCCGGCCAAGAGTAGCTAAGGCGCCTGCTCGACCGAGCAGGCGTCTACTCTACCGAGTAGGCAACTCGGTCAGAGACACGTGGGCCCCCAAACTCCATATTTTGAGGATTTCATAGGGGCCCCACTGGGATGTATTAGAGTGTATTTTGACTGACATTTAAGGGGAGGATGATTTATGTTTTAATTTAGTTTAGGAGAGGAGATCGAAAGCTATTGTAGATCTAGATCTAGGTTTTGAGAATTGAATTGTTTTTGGAGAAAGATTAAGTTTTTATTATTTCTTTTGTCTTGGAATCTGCGGGAATTCTTTGATCTCTATTGGCTATTACTCTTTCTCATTCACGGTATGTAAGATATTAATCCATCGCTTGATTTTATTGCTATGATGTTTTCTACGGTAGAAACTATGTTTTTATTTGTCGTAATCACTATGTGTGAATAGTTTTTCCTAGGGCTAATGGGTTAGCCCTAAGACTCTGGGAAAGAGATGTAGATCTGGATTTCTAGGTTGTATTGGGAACAATGGGGAAGTATTTCGATCGATCCATCAAGATCCCTAGGAGAACTCGTACTGAGATCATGACCATGGTCGGTGAAATTGATGAGATTAAGGAGTATCTTTGGGATTTAAATAGGGAATTAGTGGATCCAACCAAGGCTCGTGACCTTGTCCGGCTTGTGCCTTGAGGGGATCCACCGACGAACTATATTGCTACATTGATGGCTACCACCATTGCGTCAATGAGAGCCACCGAAATACCTTGAAATTCTAACCCACTAGAGTGGTATGAGTTGAGAGAGAAATCCCTTAATGCAACGTAAAGATCTCATTCTAACATCAACCTCCGTTGGTCTTAGCGGTGATCCCTAAGGCCATAGCTTCTTTTATTATCGAACCAACAACACCATCACAACCAATCTTCCCAAACCGACTGCTATCTCATTCTGAGATTTAGAGATAATCTGAGACTCTAATACACTGTCACTATCCCTGTGGGATTCGACAATCTTATATACTATAATTTGATACCGTCCGCATACAGATAGAGCCCAGAGCTGACACCTAGGAACCATACTATGCCTAGCGACTGTGACACTGCTAGGTGGATTTTAGGTGTAAGTTCGGGGCGCGTCAGGTGCCCCCACCAAGGCTGAAGCCCCCTGGGCTGAGCGCATCTATCCTAGGCGCAATGATCGGTGAGGGCAGAGCTGCAAGCGAAGCCCGGTCCCCAGGGCAGATAGAAGGGACTCTCCTGAGTGCCGAGGTGGCTCATCCGGGGTCCTAGGTGGTCGGGACATCGCATGAAGATCGCTAGCACCCCCCAACATCCAGAAGAAGCCAACCCGCTGACGCAAAGGGTGATCTCAACCCCGATATTGCATAGGTTCACGCTACCCCAGCTTGTATTGTACGACGGTTCGGGCGATCCACTCTAACATGTGCAGTGATTTAGGGGGTGATGGAGATCCAAGGAGTAGATGACGACCTCCTCTGCCGTGCTTTCCTGACGACTCTGCAGAAGTCCGCCGTGGAATATTACAACGACTTGCCGGACCGATCAATTGACTCCTTTGGCGATCTGTCCCACAAGTTCCGTATGCAATTCTGAGCTGGGCGTAGAAGGAAGAAGCCTCTTGACTATCTGTTTACGATAGTCCAGGAGGAGGAGGATACCCTCTGAAGGTTCTAGTGGTGCTTCCATGAGGAACGCCTTAGCGTGATGAGCTGCGGAGACAAGCTCGCCATGGTAGCCTTCAAGAAGGGGCTCACCAATTGCAGTCTATACAAATCCCTCCTCCATGACCTGCCATTGGACCTCGACACTCTCTTCTCCAGAGCAGACAAGTTCATGCTCAGTGAGGAGTCATTGTGGGCGAGGAAAGTAGCCACCCCGACCGAGCGTCTCAGAGCTGAGCCCCGGCCTCTACCTAGGCCGAGGCAAGATGACCGCCCCTGAGGGTGAGATCAAGATCACCCCCGAGGATGTGACCAAGGATGCCCCCAGGGGCAGGATCGCCCCGGACCTCTGAGGGGGTTCCTCGCTCCTAGGAACCCCGCTCCGAGGAACGGACCTGAAAGAGCACTGGAGGAGGTGCACTATACAAGGCTCACTGTCCCGCTGGCTGAAGTAATGGCAGTGGCCAAGACGGGCAGGTTTCTCAGAGACCCGCCCCCGAAGATGAAGGGGAGGCCGAACACGTGAAATGCACATAAGTACTATCTGTACCACCACGACCACGGCCACGACACTGATAATTGCTTTGCTCTGAAGAAGGATATAGAACGGCTGATTCAGGATGGCCACCTTCAGTGGTTCATCTATCAAAAAGGCCAGGGGCGAGAAGGGCGAACTCTAGCAAAACCTGTCTGATAGGCCCAGGCCCAGAACGTCAAACTAGCTGCCCATCCTGTCACTGGTCCGATCATGCGCATATATGTGATATGTGGTGGGTCGACCTCGGGAGAAACCTAGACGTCACAAAGGAAGAGTAACGTGATGCAGATCATGATGGCAAGCACTGGCGAAGGGGCGAAGCGAAGAAGGGTAGCTCCACCTCCTATCTCCTTCTTTGACGACGACCTGGAGGGGGTCGAGCTGCCATATGATGATGCCATCATCATCGAAGCGCTCGTTGGGTCGGCCATTGTGAGCAGACTCTTGGTCGACATCGGTAGCTCGTGCGACATACTGTTTTTGTCGACGATTCAGAAGATGGGGCTGGGTGAGGCAGACTTAAAACCATGCTTTAGCACGATTGTCGGCTTCACTGGCCATTCGGTGCCCATTGTCAGAACGATCGACCTGCCCGTCACCTTGGGGAGAGGCCGAGGATTGTTACACAAATGACGTAGTTTGTCGTCGTTAACGTCCCCTCGGTGTACAATGGAATTATAGGGCGGCCTTACATGACTACCATCGAAGCTCTTCCCTCATTGCTGCACCAAATGGTGAAGTTCCAGACCACGTATGTGGTTGGACGAGTGCGAGGAAGCCAGAGGCTCTCGCGGAGTTGCTACATCGTCTCCACCAAACATAAGCAGTCTGATCAAGCCTTGTCGGTCGAACTCCTCGATGGTCGAGAGGACTTTGAACATCAGCGACCAACCCCGGTGGAGGGCATAGAGGAGGTGCTGTTGACGGAGGATGCAGACAAGACTGTATCGATCGACACGAAGCTGACTGCGAAGTTGATGGCAGGGCTGATCGACCTCCTCAAGGAGAATGCCAGCATATTTGCATGGTCGCCCTCTGACATGCCTGGAGTCGACAAGGCAGTGATCACCCATGAGCTGCATATCGACCATGAAGCCCACGCGGTCCGAAAAAAGAAGCAGAGCGCTATGGGAGAGAAAGCACGGGCAGCAGAAGAAGAAGTGGAGCGGCTCCTCGAAGCCAAATTCATCAGAAAGGTGAGCTATCCTGACTGGCTCGTAGATATGGTGATGGTGAAGAAGTCCAGTGGCAAATGGTGGATGTGCGTGGACTTCACCGACCTTAACATAGTCTACCTAAAGGATAGCTTCCCGCTGCCAAGGATCGACCATCTGGTGGACAATACCTCAGGGTATGAACTCCTAAATTTTATGGATGGCTTTTCTGGTTACAACCAGATACCGATGGTGACCCAGGATGAGGAGAAGATGGCATTCATCATGGACCGGGGGACATTTTGCTCCACCAAAATGCCGTTCGGACTCAAAAAAACCGGAGCTACCAACGGATGGTCGACAAAATCTTCCATCCCCAGGTCGACAGGAATCTAGAGGTCTACATTGATGACATGTTGGTGAAATCGAAGAGGGCCGAAGATCATCTCGTCGACCTGGAGGAGACATTCCAAAAGGTGCGGTGCTACAACCTACAGCTCAACCCAGCCAAATGCATATTCGGCATAGAGTTGGGGAAGTTCCTTGGCTTCATGATCACCAAACGAGGAATTGAGGCCAACCCCGACAAGATTGCTGCCCTCACCAACATGACAGAGCCAAGGACGATCCGGGAGCTACAGAGGCTGAATAGACAGATTGCCGTGCTTGGAAGATTCTTGTCGAAGTCTGCGGAGAGATCACTCCAATTCTTCAAGATTCTTCAGAAGGCCCTCGCTAAGAGGAAGGGCGTAAGAAAAGTGGTGGAGTGGGACGACTCCTGCACAAGAGATTTCGACGAGCTGAAGGCCTACCTGTAAAGCCTACTGTTTCTTGCAAAGCCCGAAGAAGGAGAGCAGCTCGGCCTCTACCTCGCGACAACTGAGGAAGCTGTAAGCTCGGTCCTAATAAAGGAGGACATGAGCATCCAGAGACCAGTCTACTATGACAGTCGGGTGCTCCGATATGCGGAGACCCACTATGATCCCATCAAGAAGATCGCCTACTGTCTGGTTATGACCGCAAGGAAGCTCCGACCCTACTTCCAGGCATACACTATTGTCGTTTATACCAATTTATCGCTGGAAAAAAACTTGAGGAGGCTGGAGAGGTCAGGCCGAATGCTGAATTGGAGTGTTGAGCTCAGCGAGCTCGACATTATCTACAAACCGAGGGCAGCGATCAAGGGGCAAGCACTTGTGGACTTTGTGGCGGAGTGCACCATGGGAGAGAATGGCGAGGCCCCACCCAGCAGTCCCTAGGGTGCGGCACCCTAGCAGCTCACCGTCAAAAGTCCTCCATCTACTTCCACCCAGTCCAACGGCAAGTAGTGGGTCGTCCATGTCGATGGATCGGCCACAACATCGGGGAGCAGAGCCGGCACCGTAATAGAGACTCCAGAGGGGAGCCTATTGGAGTACGCCCTCCGCTTCAATTTCTCGACGACCAACAATGTGGCAGAGTATGAGGCCGCCCTCAACGGCCTGAAGATCTGCCGGGCGCTTGGAGTGACTAATGTGCTGTTGATAAGTGATTCGAGGTTGATCGTCCAACAAATTGAAGGAAGCTTTGAGGCGAGGGAGGAGCTAATGAAGCGATACATGAAATGCACATGCACCAAACTCCTCAAATTTAAGAGAGCGACGGTCCAACATCTGTCGAGGTCGAACAATCTCCATGTTGATGCCCTCTCAAAGCTGGCTTCATCTTCTTTGGCAGAAATTGGAAAAGCTATCTACATCGAGAACTTATTGACACCAAGCATTGAGGAGGGCGAATTGATGTGCATCAACCAAGAGCCATCGTGGATGAGCCTGATCATCGCCTACCCGAAGACAGGAGCCCTACCGGAGGATAGGATGATGCACGAAAGACTGAGAGACATGCTTTATAATTCGTGATTTTCGGCGACGTACTCTACCGAAGCGTCGTGCAAAGAACGACGTATTGCCCTATTTAAAGTGCCTTGGGCTGAGAAGAGCTGAGGAGGCCATCCACGAGATAAATGAAGTATTCTGCAGGAATCATCATGGTGGCAGCATCCTGGCACATAAGGCTGTCTAATAGTGCTACTATTGGCCGACTATGCTGAAGGATGCAATCAACTTCGTCAAGCGGTGCAAGGAGTGCCAAAAATTCTTCAAGCATACAAAGGCTCCTCCAGCCGACCTGATTCCAATCCTTAGCCCGGTTCTATTTGCCAAGTGGGGGCATCGACATCCTCGGATCATTCTCGATGGAAACCGGAGGAAGGAAGTTCCTACTTGTTACCGTCGATTACTTCACCAAGTGGATAGAATTGGAGCCCCTAGCGCGCATTACCTCAAAAGACATGAAGAACTTCATCTGGAAGTCTATCCTATGCCGCTTTAGGATACCCCACTCCATAGTAACAGACAATAGGATGTAGTTTGACTCCATGGACTTCAGAGAGTTCTGCTCAGACTGGGGTATCAACCTCCACTTTACCTCTGTAGCACACCCGCAATGCAATGCATGGCCGAGGCTGCAAACAAGTGCATCCTCGAACCCCTAAAGAAGAAGGCCGGCAATGTTCCTGGATATTGGCCTGACGAGCTACCCGACATCCTTTGGTCTTATCGCACCCCTTACAAAGATTCAACTGGTGAGAGCCCTTTCATTCTAGCCTACGGGGTAGAAACCGTCATCCCGGTGGAGGTCAGCTAACATTCTCTCCGCCTCCAGTACTTTGCCAAACAAGCAAATGAAGAAGGCCTCTACCTCAACACCAAACTCCTCGATAAGGTAAAGGATCATGCTCTAACATGTCTTATCAAGCACAACCAAAGGATGGCGAGGTATTACAATTCTCGGGTGAAGAAGCAAAGCTTCAGAGTTGGCGACCTCGTCCTTAGGGATGCCACCTTCAAACCCGAAGTTGGCTGTCGTGGAAAGCTCTCTGTCAAATGGGAGGGCCCCTACAGGATAACAGATGTCGTGGGACCCGTAACCTACATTTTGGTGAACATGGAAGGCAAAGAGCTAGCTCATCCATGGAATGCCCAACACCTACTCAAGTACTATCAATAAAATTTATAATTTTATGTTTGTACCAACAATGTGTTGTTTGAATAAAAGTTTTAGATCCCCTCCAAGATATAAATCGCCTCCATAAAGGCCGCCCTAATCATCCGGAGAGGGCTAATTCAATACAAGTAAACTCTTGTGTTTTCATTTATACACACGTATCATGCGAACTAAAATTACAGCCTGCCACACAAACCGGAGTGATAAATGCGGGATCGGCTACGGCCCATTTATGCCCGCACTCCTGAAGACCTCCGGGGAAGTTTGCCATCCAAACCGGAGTGATAAATGCGGGGATGTGACGGCCCAATACCCGTCTGATTACAGAGGATGCGGTGTAGGCGACGGCCCAATACCCGCCCTCTCAAAGACATCCGGGGCATGTCGCGGTACAGCTACCCATAGCCTGTTGGACCTCGCTAACCAAACTGGATAGGGGCATGACGGAGGGGCTACGGCCCCGACCTTGTCCTCAAGAAGACATCCGGGGCAGGTCGCGGTACAGCTAACCATAGCCTGCCAGACCTCGCTAACCAAACTGGACAGGGGCATGATGGAGGGGCTACGACCCCGACCACGTCCTCAAGAAGATCTCCGGGGCAGGTTGCGGTACAACTACCCATAGCCTTCTGGATCTTGCTAACCAAACCGGACATGGGCATGACGGAGGGGCTACAGCCCCGACCTCGTCCTTAAGAAGACCTCCGAGGCAACTCGCCATCCAAACCAGAGTAATAAATGCGGGGTCGGCTATGGCCCATCTATTCCCGCACTCTCAAAGACCTTCGGGGTAGTTCGCCATCCAAACCGAAGTGATAAAAGCGAGGTAGGCCACGTACAACGCCCTTAAAAGACCCTTGAGGCAATCTATCTCTACAAAAAGCTTCGCCAACTCAATCACAGTCAAACTCCACAACATTCCACTTCTCTGGGGCTTTAGCCACTCCCAAGCAGAAAGTTTGGGGCATACACACTAAGGTAAAAAGTGGCGATAAGCAACAACACAAGCACAAAAGATGGACAAGGCGAATCGCCTAAGGTATAATTCATTAAAGTTGATATTTACACATTTACATTAAGCTTTCTACGCTAAGTCCTACACATGGCCCCGAGACCGGCCTTACATATGCTACCCGCCAACCACCTTATGGTGCCTCCGCATGGCTGCCGACCTCCTTAGGCAACTCCGCGTGGACCCCGTCTTCGGTCTCCGCTGGTTTCCTCGCTGCGACTTCCCCCTGGCATTCGACATCGTCGCCAGCCTGATCACCACCAAACGGACCTGCTTCTTCGACTTCCTCTTCCTCCTCACCATCTGAGGCGGCCATCAACGTGGAGAAGTCAATCTCTAGCCCGTGATGCAGCCTCTTCAACCTCTTCCTTGCCCTCTCGTGGCCTGCCTGAAGGCCCGCCTGCAAGCTCGCTTGACGAACCTCTGCCATGCTCTTGGCCTGGATTTCCTTCATGATGGGAAGGAGCTCGTCCATCTGGTACTTGAGGACGGCCTCCGCCTTCACGGCCTCAAGATCGACATTCTTCAGCTCCACCACTTGACGCGTGAGCTCGGGAATCTCTTGCCCCTTCGTCTCCACCTCCGCGGCATGGGCATTCTCCAGAGCGGCCCTTCGGGCCTCCGACTCCTCAAGCTACCGGACAAGACCCCCCGAGAACTTAACTTGCTTCTCCATCTCATCCTTCTGGGTCACATAAAACCTGCGGACTTCTTCCACCTTTGCCTCCCTGTCCTGCAGTCGCTGTACGACCTCCTTGAGCTTGGTTTCTGTAACGGCCAGTATTTTTAGACGTGTTATCGATTGTGCGTATCGGTAATTTTCTTCAGTCATCCAGATAACTTTTCGTCCGTACATGTCGACGCGAGCGCGTCTCTGTTTTCATTTTTACCGTGTCACAATTATTTACCTTTGAGTTTAACTAAATTAGTTAACTTAATTACAATTTACTAATTACAAATTCTTAATCACTTTAATTACTTTCATTAATTACTTTATTAATTACATCTAAAACTTATTTAATTACGTAATTACCTTAACCCCTCCCTAAACGACAAAACACACATTCTGAAATCAGATTCATCTCCTCAATTAGTCAAAGTTGGCATTCTTTTTCGTGTAAGCAAACAACACATCTCTCTTTCCTCAAATTTAGTCTAAAGTTACAAACACACATCCTAATCTAATTAAGGCTGCCTTGACAAATGCAAAAGCGTGTCCCCATGTTCATCTTCTTAAGACGTCTTCTCCTCTTCTAAACCTGCTGCAAACCACTTCCCAAGTATTCCACAAACCAGAAACTCCACCTTCATCATCCCAAATCCATTCACCAAATCAGCCAACTTAAACTCCAAAAAAAATCCAATCCCCAAAACTGAAATTCAAATAAGAAAGACGAGAACTTCAGATTTGAAGTTTGGAAACACAAATTCAAACACACAAGCCAAAAATCAGAAATACAAAATCTGAAAACACAATCAGAAAGGGGAGTATCTTCTCCTCCCCTGTCACTCGGAGGATTCGCAGCCGAGCACCACCAGTCACCGCGCTGCCGCCCAGCTTGTCGTGCCGCCCGTGCCACCGCCGCTGGCTGCTGAAGCACGCCGCCGCCCCTTGCAACCACCGGCCACCAGAGTCGCCCGGGCCGCCATTGTCAGCCGCCCCCTCCTCCTTCCCGTCGTCGCGTGAAGGTGAGAAGCTCCCTCCCCCTTGTTTCGCATGAGATGCCCCTTCATTCCTTGTTGCAGCAAGATTTGAAAAAAAAGAATGAAACAAAGAATAGACAAGATAGAGAGGAGATAGAGGAAAGAGTGTGATAGAGAGAGAAAGGGGATTGACTTAATAAAAAGATAAGAAGAAGACAACCTATAGTTTATGTATTTAAAGATTTAAAGAGACAGAGAGATAGGTGTCAGCCCTATTAAAAGAATAAAGAAAAGAGAGGGGGGAGTAGTTGATAGCATGAGTAAAGGTATAGGTTTAATAGAGAGAGAGAGAGAGAGAGAGAGAGAGAGAGAGAGAGAGAGAGAGAGAGAGAGAGAGAGAGAGAGAGAGAGAGAATGTTAACATGATAGATTGTATTAATAATATTAGAGTAGGTGATAGTAGGAGGGGGGTTATGACCTGTGTATAAGTTTAAGTATAATTAAGTTATTAGATAAGTTAAAAGCCATGGTGTAATAATTGGTTAAGTGATAGTAGCTAATTAATTTCAGTTATAGTTTTATTAGTTAATGTTTAACAGATTGTAACTCTGTGTGTAACCAAAATAGAGAACCAGAAGCATCAACACGTAGTACCTGTCCAGACGAACCCATGACAACCGATACCATCGGAAACAGGCAAGTGATACTTGTCAGTGTTTGTTTAGGCCACGTTTTAGGCCAATTTGAGTAGTAGCGTAAAAGAGACTAGGCGATGAAATGATAGTCACCTAGACGCCTTATTTTGATCTAGCTTGACAACGAAGCTAGATCCGACACCATCATTATGCTATCATTTCATGCTGTCGGTCACGTTTACTTTCAATTAACTGTACGCACTCTTATCTGCATCTTGCCATGTCATTTCATGCATCAAATTGTCATCATGATTGTGTAGCACACGCTACAATAAAAATTGTTAACTACTGAGGCTAGGCACCTGGTTTGCGGGCACAACCCTATGCCAAACCAAAAACACCTCCTGGCTTGGGATCCAAAAGCGCGTTCAGTGTGTTGGTGAAACCAACGCTCGATACACGTGGAGGGGTAGAGTTAAATGGTCGCTTGAGCATAGAAGTGAGCCCGTACAGCCACTTCAGCCAAAAGACGGAAACTCTGTGCACAAAGTGATAAATCAGTGATTCGTGAATCGTGAAATAGTGTTTCCGTAGCTTTCTGCTACGATGTGATTGCTTGTTATCATCATGTTTATTTAATTGTTGCACTCTTTAAATGCCATATCATATCATCATGTTAGAACTGCTAGTCGCATTACTCTTATTTATCCTTGCTCAAAAGTCCTCCGTTTTTCTTCGGGAGACTTTTGCTGACATGTGCACTCTTCTCTTGGGTGCCACATATCAGGTCCCGAGTTAGAGTTAGTTACAGAGGACGAGCAGTACGCAGACGTTGGGTTCGAGGTTCCTGTAGAGACTGAGTTTGAGGACACTGGTGACCAGTCCTAGACTCACTTGGAGACTTTTCGTAGTTGTTGTTGCTTTTGGTAGTTGCTGTTAGGTTTCGGTGGATAGCACCTATCTCTCTCTGTTTATGTTTCGACCATGCTTTAGGCCTTTGTTCAGACGATGTACTTTTGTGACTTTTCTCTGTGATGTTGGAATATTTGTTGGATGTTGTTGGTGGATATTTCTATGTATGCTTTCTATTTATCATTGTTGTTGTTCCGTTTGCATTGCAAGAACCTGCATCATTCACAGACGCTTATCAGACGCAGCTTCACAGCTCCAAGTCTGAGCGGACCTCCTCACGTCTCGCCTTCCATACTTGGGAGCGGGACGTGACAGGTTTTAGTAGTGGCCCATGCAGGTCCTCTTTGCATCTGCGAAATATCGGAACAACAATAATGATAACAACATCCATTTAAATATTCAGAACATTCAAGTCATAATTGAGTCTAATCTGAACGTTTTTCCTTGTCTTAGATGGCTGGAAAACGTATTACCCGAGCTGTAATGGGGCCTAATCAGTCCGTGCAGTTTAAGAGGCCAGGTGGGCCTAGTCAGAAGATGTGTCATTTTTGCGGCAGAACTGGCCATGTGAAGGAGCAGTGCAGGAGGTTTTTGGGCCCGTGCTTACTTTGTGGCGACGCTAAGCATTCAGTGAAGGATTGCCCACTTGCTAGTCGGCAGCAGCGAGCATCAGTAGCTAGGCCAGTCAGGAAGAGTGCTATCATTATGGCAATACTGGTCACGTGCAGGAGTAGTGCAGGAAGTTGCTGGGCCATTGCTTGATTTATGGCGACTCTTCGCATACCTTGAAGGGTTGCCCTCATGCTAAGCAGCAACATCAGCAGCAGAGAGCACCAGTAACTGCCGGTCGTGGAGAACCCCTTATATCTCAGGAGCAGGCTTTTCATAAGTAGATCAGCCTAGGGAACACGCTTACAAGATGACTGTAGTAGAGGTTGCGACTGAGGACGGAGTTATTGCAGGTAACCCTCAGACTAGTCTTTACTTTTCATTAGTTGAACATGCATGTTAGATTGGATCTTATTTGCTAGAATAGGTTTTGATTGCTAGTTTGTTTGTTAGGGATTATTCTTGTTTGTGCTTGTCCCGCTCGGGTTCTCTTCGACTCCGGTGCATCCATATGCATCTTATCCAGGAGTTTCGTGGACAACCATTCTCTGTCGACTTCCCCTCTTTCCAAGAGTTGGGATATCGCTACGGGGAATGGTCTGATCTCGGTATCTCTTGGTTGTCAATCTTGTCCCCTGGTTGTCCGTGGACTCGAGCTTTATACCGATTTTATCGTTCACGACATTACCAATTATGACGCCATTCTCGGGATAGATTGGCTTAGTTGCTTCTTCGCTACGATCGAATGTCGACGGAAGAAAGTGGTGTTTAAGATTCCTGGTTATCCGACCTTCGAGTTCAGTAGCGGTAGCTGTTCGCTTGGGCCTATCAGGTTTCGGGCCAAGCCAGTGGTGGAGCTTGTGGCTATGCAGATGGAGGTGAGTAGACCAGATGCGGTGAGAGATTTCGATGATGTCTTCCCCGAGGAGTTGTCAGGACTTCCGCCTGATCGAGCTCTTGAATTCTTGATTGATCTTATTCCGGGGCGCAGCCCATTTCGAAAGCACCATACAGTATGGCTCCAGTAGAGTTGGAGGAGCTACATAGACAATTGGCCGAGCTTTTGCAGAAGGGTTATATCCATCCAAGTGTGTCTCCGTGGGGAGCACCTGTTCTGTTGTTGAATAAGAAGGATAGTTCGCGTCGGATGTGCGTGGACTACAGAGAGTTGAATGCCATCACCATCAAGAACAAGTATCCGTTGCCGCAGATAGACGACATTTTTGATCAGCTTGGAGGATCAAGGGTATTCTCTAAACTGGATCTCAGGAGCGGATATCACCAGCTGAGGATGAAGAAGGATGATGTGCAGAAGACATTGTTCAGAACAAAGTATGGACACTACAAGTTCGTGGTTATGCCTTTTGGTGTGACCAATGCACCTGCGGTTTTCATGAACCTGATGAACCTGATATTTTACGACTTCTTAAATAAGTACGTCGTTATCTTTATTGACGACATCTTGATCTATTCAAAGTCAAAAGAGGAGGATGCTGAGCACTTGAGGACAGTTCTGGAGATTTTGAGGAAGCATCGTTTATATGCGAAGTATTCCAAGTGCGAGTTTTGGCTGGATAGAGTTGCATTTCTTGTATATGTGGTGTCAGGAGATGGCATAGCCGTGGATCCAGAGAAGATCAAGGCTATCAGAGAGTGGCCGATTCCGCAGACAGCTTTTGAGATCAGGTGTTTTCTTGGGCTAGGAGGATATTATCGGTGCTTCATCAAGGATTTCTCACGGATTGTCGAGCCGATGACTAGACTGACGAGAAAGGATATACCGTTTGTTTGGTCCGATGCTTGTGAGGAGGCTTTTTCTATTCTGAAGGAGAGATTGACGTCTGCACCTATTCTAGCTGTGCCCGATCGGAGTGGAGGTTTCGAGATCTTTTGCGATGCTTATGGCAAAGGTCTCGGATGCATTTTCCATCCTCATGGACATGTGGTCACATACGCTTCTTGAAGCTTAAGGCTCATGAGAAGAACTACTCGACTCATGATTTAGAGTTGGCTGCAGTCGTATTTGCGCTCAAGATTTGGAGGCATTTCTTGCTGAGTCAGAAGGTGAAGATTTTTACTGATCACAAAAGCCTGAAATATATCTTTATGCAGAAGGAGCTCAATATGCGACAGCGTCGATGGTTGGATCTCATGGTGAATTACGAGATCGATTTGCAGTACCATCCTGGCAAGGTGAATGTGGTTCCTGATGTGCTGAGCAGACTTCTAGCGGTTATGATGTTGACTTCACAGTGGAGGTTGCAGCAGGATTTTTGTGAGTAAGGTATTGAGATTGTGCTTCCTAGAGAGGTTTCGTCGTTGATGTGTATGCAATTACAGTCGACGATCGTGAATCGGATCAAGGCAGGTCTGGCTGGAGATCCAAAACAGAGGAAGATCCGTGAACAGGTTGAAGCCGGCTAGCGGACTGACTTTTTGATTCATGAGGATGGCTTGCTGAGGTATGGAGCCAGAGTTTATGTTCCAGCTGGAGATATTAGAGAGGAGTTGCTTGTTGAGGCACATAGTTCGTCGTATTCTGTACATCCTGGTGGAACTAAGATGTACAAGGATCTTCGACAGAATTTCTGGTGGCATGAGATGAAGAGAAGTGTGGCACTAGCATTGTCAAGTGCCTCGTGTGTCAGCAAGTGAATACTCAGAGATTACAGTAATCAACAGTTCGACCAGAAATTCTAGCGTTGCCAAGTGCCTATGGACTACTTGGAGATTACAGTTCGACCAGATCTGACGTACGAAAAGCAACCTGTGGAGATCCTAGATCGACGTCAGAAAGTCTTCAGGAACAGGACTGTTGATCTAGTCAGAGTGATGTGGCGTCACGACTCGCCAAGAGAGTCTACCTGGGAGTGGGAAGACGAGATACGAGAGCGTTATCTATATTTGTTTACTGCTCATTAGTTGATAAGAATTCCGAGGACGGAATTTTTCCTAAGGTGGGTAGAATGTAACGGCCAGTATTTTTAGACGTGTTTTCGATTGTGTGTACCGGTATTTTTCTTCAGTCATCCAGATAACTTTTCGTCCGTACGTGTCGACGCGAGCGCATCTCTGTTTTCATTTTTACAGTGTCACAATTATTTACCATTGAGTTTAACTAAATTAGTTTAACTTAATTACAATTTACTAATTACAAATTCTTAATCACTTTAATTACTTTTACTAATTACTTTATTAATTACATCTAAAACTTCTTAATTACGTAATTACCTTAACCCCTCCCTAAACGACAAAACACACATTCTGAAATCAGATCCCTCTCCTCAATTAGTCAAAGTTGGCATTCTTTTTCGTTTAAGCAAACAGCACGTCTCTCTTTCCTCAAATTTAGTCTAAAGTTACAAACACACATCCTAATCTAATTAAGGCTGCCTTGACAAATGCAAAAGCGTGTCTCTTAAGACGTCTTCTCCTCTGCTAAACCTGCTGCAAACCACTTCCCAAGTATTCCACAAACCAGAAACTCCACCTTCATCAGCCCAAATCCATTCACCAAATTAGCCAACTTAAACTCCAAAAAATCCAATCCCCAAAACTGAAATTCAAATCAGAAAGAGAACTTCAGATCTGAAGTTTTGAAACACAAATTCAAACACACAAGCCAAAAATTAGAAATACAAAATCTGAAAACACAATCAGAAAGGGGAGTATCTTCACCTCCCCCCGTCACTCGGAGGAGCCGCAGCCACACACCACCAGTCGCCGTGCCGCCGCCCAGCTTGCCGCACCACCCGTACCGCCACCGCTGGCTGCTGAAGTGCGTCACCGCCCCTTGCAACCGCCGCCCGCCGGAGTCGCCTGGGCCGCCGCCGTCAGCCGCCACCTCCTCTCCCCGTTGTCGCGCAAAGGTGAGAAGCTCCCTCCCCCTTGTTTCGCGTAAGATACCCCTTCGTTCCTTGTTGCTGTAAGATTTAAAAAAAGAATGAAACAAAGAACAGACAAGATAGAGAGGAGGCATAGGAAAGATTGTCACAAAGAGAGAAAGGGGATTGACTTAATAAAAAGATAAGAAGAAGATAGCTTATAGGTTATGTACTTAACGATTTAAAGAGACAGGGAGATAGGTGTCAGCCCTATTAAAAGAATAAAGAAAAGAGAGGGGGGAGTAGTTGACAGCATGAGTAAATGTACAGGTTATAATAAAGAGAGAGAGAGAGAGAGAGAGAGAGAGAGAGAGAGAGAGAGAGAGAGAGAGAGAGAATATTAACATGATAGATTGTATTAATAATATTAGAGTAGGTGAGTGTATAAGGGGGGTTATGACCTGAGTATAAGTTCAAGTATAATTAAGTTATTAGATAAGTTAAAAGCCATGGTGTAATAATTGGTTAAGTGATAGTAGCTAAATAATTTCAGTTATAGTTTTATTAGTTAATGTTTAACAGATTGTAACTCTGTGTGTAACCAAAACAGATAACCAGAAGCACCAACACGTAGTACCCGTCCAGACGAACCCACGACAATCGATACCACTAGAAACATGCAAGTGCTACTTGCCAATGTTTGTTTAGGCCACGTTTTAGGCCAATTTGAGTAGTAGCGTAAAAGAGACTAGGCGATGAAATGATAGTCGCCTAGACGCCTTATTTTGATCTTGCTTGACAACGAAGCTAGATCCGACACCATCATTATGCTATAATTTCATGCTTCCTGTCTTGTTTATTTTCAATTAAATGTACGCACTCTTATCTGCATCTTGCCATGTCATTTCAGGCTTCAAATTGTCATCATGATTGTGTAGCACACGCTACAATAAAAATTGTTAACTATTGAGGCTAGGCACCTGGTTTGCGGGCACAACCCTATGCTAAACCAAAAACATTTCCTGGCTTGTGATACAGAAGCGAGTTCAGTGTGTTGGTGAAACCAACGCTCGATACACGTGGAGGGGTAGAGTTAAACGGTCGCTTGAGCATAGAAGTGAGCCCGTACAGCCACTTCAGCCAAAAGACGGAAACTCTGTGCACAAAGTGATAAATCAGTGATTCGTGAATCGTGAAATAGTGTTTTCGTAGCTTTCTGCTACGATGTGATTGCTTGTTATCATCATGTTTATATAATTGTTGCACTCTTTAAATGCCATATCATATCATCATGTTAGAACTGCTAGTCGCATTACTCTTATTTAATCCTTGCTCAAAAGTCCTTCGTTTTCCTTTGGGAGACTTTTGCTGACATGGGCCCTCTTTTCTTGGGTGTCACATGTCAGGTCGCGAGTCAGAGTTAGTTGCAGAGGACGAGCAGTATGCAGACGTTGGGTTTGAGGTTCCTGTAGAGACTTGAGTTTGAGGACACTGGTGACTAGTCCTAGACTCACTTGGAGACTTTCCTTAGTTGTTGTTGCTTTTGGTAGTTGCTGTTAGGTTTCGGTGCGTAGCACCTATCTCTCTCTCTCTGTTTATGTTTCGGCCATGCTTTAGGCCTTTGTTCAGACGATGTACTTTTGTGACTTTTCTCTGTGATGTTGGAATATTTGTTGGATGTTGTTGGTGGATATTTCTATGTCTGCTTTCTATTTATCATTATTGTTGTTCCGTCGCATTGCAAGAACCTGCAAATTTGTATCATTCACAGACGCTTATCGGACTGCAGCTTCACAGCTCCAAGTCCGAGCGGACCTCCTCACGTCTCGCCTTCCATACTTGGGAGCGGGGCGTGACAGTGTCCTTCTTCCCCATCTCATCGGTGGCCGCCTTAAGCTTTGTTTTCTTCTGATTGAGGGTCGCCTTAAGCGTGCCCACGTTAGCGTAGCGCTACAAGGACGTCATCGCCGCCAAAGCCTATAAAAGGAACAAAATACATGAGCCCGTATTAAAGAATGCAGACATGCAATATGTGTACGGGAAAGCGTCAAAGCTGCTTGCTATGCCAGATTACCGTGCCGCAGAGGCGCTCGGGACCAACATCGTACATGGACTCCTGGTCCCTGGGCAGTAGACTGTTCTCTGCCAGACAGGGAGCAACCCCGGCATCCTCGAACAATGATTCCTTGGCATCCAACAGGTAGCTTGGCCCGTAAAGCTCGATCTTCGGGATCGCCAGGATCTCGGCCTTCTTCACTTTGAAGCAGGCGAGCGCTACCTCGTAGCTTGGATGCCCCGACGTCCTCAAATCCGGCTTCCCTTGCTCCCAAGAGGGGCATCCAAAGGGCCAACACTCAATCCATGTAGCTTTGACCTGGGTCGGCGGGCCCTGGGCATGGCGATTGTCAGATTGGCCACCGGCTCCTCGGCCGCAACGGTGTCGGCTAAGCTACCCGACGCGGCCTCGCTTGTACGGGGGGAGGAAGCGATTACTATGGGCGTCTTCTTCTCTAGTCTCTTGCTCTGCTCCCCGTCCTATTCAGCCTGCACAGCAGATGCCTCCTACAGGCTCCGCTTCTACCCAGCCTTCTTTAGCAAGCCCGTCGACATCACCACATTGCCTTTGACCTGGGCTGCCTGTTCCTTGGGCGCTGATCCCTCGGTTGAAGGCCCCCATGGCCATCCTCTTCAGCTCGTCCCTCGATAAACTCATGGCTGCACTTGCAAAAAGAAAATAGATCAGGGTGAGAAAATATGAAGAAGGTCGCTCAGAGCGCAGTACCTTCGGGCCAGATATGGAGGGCAATCTGGTGGTCCTTGACCATCTTCACATGTATCCGGAGCTTGCGGGGGATCTCCATCAAGATCTTGGAGTTCTCCAGATCATGCCCCTCCAGAATCATTTCCTTGTTTGCCTCGGGATTCAATTTTCCCCAGTTCGACCGCATAGACAAGTCTGCCGATGTCGAGATGAAAACGAACATCTCTTTCCACTCCCTTACTTTACTAAGCATGTCAAGGACGAGATGTCGATCCTTTCTCGCACTGACATAATAATATGCTCCTTAGTGATTCGCTTTGAAGAAATGACGAAACATCGGCAGGGTCGGACTTATGCAACTACCGAAGCAGATAACAAGGAACCCGACTATGACGCTGATCGAGTTCGGCATTAGTTAGAAGATCGAAAGCTCGAGGAAGTTCAGCATGAGCAGGAGAAAGGGGTGGAGCGAAAACCGAAGTCTGAGCTCGAAGGTCGGAAAAATAGACCCCGACTTCGTTGTCCCTGGGCGAACAGACCCGTTCATCGAAAGTGGAGAGGCGAACTTCATAGGGTGGCCAGATATACTTGGAACGAATCTCGGTACGGCTGATGTGATTTGTATTGGGTGCTATGGCCAGGATTTCCACCGAAACTATTATTGTAGCCAT
>JAULAV010002847.1:0-25001 GCA_030789695.1 Scilla litardierei | reverse complement strand
AAGTTCAGCTTCCAGATTTGTCAAAAACAGCCAATATGGCTTGTTCAGATGAGTATTCAAGGAGCTACAGGTGAGATATGAGCGTGAGGAAATTGCAGTTTGTAGGGGGTTGTGATAGGAGTCCAACGGCGGTAGGATGATCGTCGTAGGTGGCCGGATGACCGGTGGGCACGAGTTTGAAGTGGCGGCGCGCAAACTATCAAAAACAGCGGCTAGATCTGACTTCCACGGGGTTTTCAAGGAGATCAAGACGTGGGAAAAGGGTAAGAGGAGTTGGAGATGATCAGGGGGTCAGAGAGGAGTTGAATGGCAGTGGAGGTAGCGGCTGGAGGTGGCCGGATAGGGGTGGCCGGCCGTTTTTCCGGGATCAGCGAAGCGTCGGCATCGTCTGGAACTCCTTGGCTATGGGTAGCACAGCGAGGCACTTCTGGACAGCTGGGTGGTGGCACGAAATCAGCGAGCTAACAGCGATCCTCCTCCCGTTGTGGGTAGCGCAACGGATCTTCACGACAACGTTGACGTCGGCTAAAAACACGTGTGTGTGGCAATGCACGTGTACTCCGAGGGTCCAAGGGGGCTATCGATAGATGAAGTATGGCCAGTGGAAGATGTTTGGCCTGGTGGGTGACCGACGGCATGAGCGTACGGCGGTGGGTGGCCGTGAGAAGCCGGAGAGGACATATTCGCACAACGTTCGTTGTCGCGTGTCTCAGCGGAATTCCAACGATGAACAGAAAAAACGGGAAGTTGCAGAAGTTAAAGAACTTCAAGACGAAGCCAACGGTGGTGGAGTTGATGCCGGGGTGGTCGGAGGTGATCGTGAGCCGGTGTTGAAGTTCAGCTTCCAGATCGATCAAAAACAGCCAATACGTCTTGTTCCGACGAGTATTCAAGGAGCTACAGGTGAGATATGAGCATGAGGGAAATTGAAGTTGGTAGGGGGTATTGATAGGAGTCCAACGGCGGTAGGATGATCGTCGTAGGTGGCCGGATGACCGGTGGGCGCGAGTTTGAAGTGGCGGCACGTAAACTGTCAAAAACAGCGGCTAGATCTAAGTTCCACGAGGTTTTCGAGGAGATCGAGACGTGGAAAAAGGGTAAGAGGAGTTGGAGACGATCGGGGGGTCAGAGAGAAGTTGAATGGCGGTGGAGGTAGTGGCTGGAGGTGGCCGGATAGGGGTGGCCGGCCGTTTTTTCGGCGAGCGCACAGATCTGCCTGGGCTGTCCTTTTTTGTGTGTTTTCATGGAGTTTTGAGGGGTTTCAATGGAGAGAGATGAGAGGAGAGAGGTTGCAAATGTTAGGGGAGGTCGAGGGGGATCCGAGGGAGACGGTGGTGGCTACCGGGGATCGCCGGAGAGAGGTGGCCAGCCGTTGGAGCCGGGTGATGCCAAGTTCGGCCATAGTGGAGGTTCTTGGGTGTTTCAATGGGGAAGGAGAAGAGGGAGAGAAGAGAGAGGAGAGAGAGGGGCAGCCAGAGATCGCTGGAGTTGGCCTCTCGTCGGCAGCCAAGGTGGGTTGCGTGAGATGAAGGGCGGCTGGCCTCTTGCGTTGATGCTCTAGGGTTTGGGTTTGTTTGATTTTAAAGAGAAGAGTTTGCTAAAGAGAGTATAAAAGTGGGTATAAGTTGTGTGATGATTAGGAGAGAGGGTGAGTGAGGGGGTGTGCAAATAGGGGGAAAACTAAGTGAGAATAGACCCAGAAAATTTTCATGCGTATGAATCCAAATGAGTTAAGTTTGAATTTGAATTTCGAAATTGGATTAAGGCTAATCGGGTTTTGATTTTGATTAGTGATTTGGGTGGGCTAGGAGTGTCCAAAAATTACAAAAAAAATATCAGGACGACCATGAAGAAAAGAGGCTCGAGGATACGGTGGTCAATTGCGTGTTTGGTCCTCAAAAAACGAACAGAAAAATAAAAGATCCGGCGACTAAGTCTAAAACTACGATGATCCTGCAATCAAACCTGATTTGTGGGAGAACGACCTGTGGAATGACGTTCACGAAAAATCCCACAAATAACTATTCTTCAATACGGTCACAACGACATATCACATCGCATAGTCCGGATCCAAGAAGAGGCCAAATAAAATACGCACACGAAAAGAGTCATACGCGTAGAAAATACGAACAGTCGGAAAGCGGCCGTTACATATATGGAAGGACGAACAACCTGCGATCACTGATGCTAGCACTGCAAACGCAAGGAGCTTGTACGAACAATGGCAATCGTCAATTCGGCTAAGTACATCGTTCATAAAACCAAGATGTCTATTGCCATTTATGGTTCAATCGAACAACATAATAATGTCTGAAAGTTGCTTAAAGCCATTAATGACCAATTTGCAACATCAGACAAAGCTTTGGCCCACTCATAATGAAGTTCTCATCCACTAAGCTCACTAATATCTGAAGTGTGCATGATCACATCATAAATACACGGGACATAGCAGCTCAATTGAAGGCACTTGAGGTTGATATAACAGACACTTTCTTAGTGTAGCATACTCTGAATACTCTTCCTCAGCCATATGGACCCTTTAAAATTTCCTACAACACACACAAGGAAAATGGTAAATTAATGAACTCATGATCAAATGTGTGCTGGAGAAGGATATGTTGCTTATGGAACAAGAGGAACGTGTTCCATATGCACATCTAGTAACAGAGGGAACGTCTAAGTCTCAAGCCAAGAAGAATTGGAAAGCTAAGATACATTGCCAACTTGATAGAAAGAATGAATCCAAATGCTTCTTCTGTAAGAAGAAAGGACACATGAAGAAGGCTTGTGACACATAAGAAATGGCTTGAAAGTAAAGGTACTGCAATCTCTCTTGTCTGCTTTTAATCTAATATAGTTTGAGATTTTTCATAACACATGGTGAATTGATTCTGGTTGTACTATCCACATTATCCGAATGTGTTGCAGGACTTGCACAACCCAAGAAAGCCAATGGAAAATGAGCGGCTCATATACTTTGGAAATAAGATGCGCTCATATGTGGAGGCTGTAGAGGACTATGAGCTAGTACTTAGCACTGGGCATATTTTAAAATTTGAGAGAGTCTTCTATGTACCAAACTTTTCCAGAAATTTAATTTCCATTTCAAACCTTGTACCTTTTGGATATTTTGTTATTTTAGAAAATTCAATAAAATTGTTTTTTGATTCTAGAATTAATAGCAATGAAGCAATTTCAAGTGGCCTTTTTGGTATTGATTTGCAAAATACTGCATGTTATAGTACTGCACACATTCATGCGGGTGTTAATCTTAGTGTTATGGATGAAAGTTCATCCACTATATGGCACCAGAGATTAGGACAATCTCCATTGAGAGAATTAAGAGATTGGTAAATGATGGAGCACTCTAAACTTTAATGATTTCGAAATATGTGTGGACTGCATTAAGGGCAAGCAAACCAATAATTCACAAAAGTGTGCTAGGAGGAGCTCAGACATATTAGAGGTCATACATATAGATATCTGTAGTCTAGATATAGGCTCATATAGTCACAAATACTTCATATCATTTATGACTATTCACATTACATGTTTCTCTACTTGCTTCATAATAATAATGAAGCACTGAATGCTTTTAAGGGATTCAATGCAGAAGTATATTAAAATGCGGTCAGCAAATGAAGATCGTGAGGTCTAATAGAGGTGGAGAATATTATGGTAGATATACTGAAGATGGACAAGCACCTGAACCATTTGCAAAGTTTCTTCAAGAGAATGTGACTGTGGCCCAATACAGTATGACTGGTTCTTTAGACCAAAATGGCATAACTAAAATAAGAAACCAAACCTTATTAGACATGGTGTGGAGCATGTTGAGTAGCTCCAAGCTTCTTATGTTCTTGTGGACTTAAGCTTTTAAGACACCAGTGTAAATATTGAACCGGGTTCCAACTAAAGATGTCTCAAAAATGCCCTTCCACTTATTTAAAGGTTGGAAACCAAATTTGAGACATGTGCGTGTTTGGGGATGCTGTCTGAAATAAGAGGACCGTTATGGGTATTTCATTGGGTATGTTGAAAGGTCCAAAGGATACCGATTCTATTGTCCATCACATCACGTTAGGTTTGTGGTATCAAGAAATCCAAAGTTTCTTGAGGATCACTTGATCAGTGGGAGGGATACATTTCAGGACTTAGTTCCTTAAAAGGATCATACAACCCCTGAACCTTCCACTTCAAGTACCAAGCTATGCGTCATTCAAAATACCCCTCATTTTCAACTATGCACTTCAATACCAACTGTTGAGACTCAACAAGAAGAGGCTGGCAAACAAGAGATTCCACAAATTATTGATAACCCAATAGATCCAGTTTCTCAAGAATCATATGATAATATTGAGTGACCAGTCAAATAACAACCGAAAGTTGAAACGACTTTAAGAAAATCTACCTAGGAAAGAAAGTCGACAATCCATGGTGATTACTTGGTATATCTACAAGAATGCGACTTCAATGTTGGAACCGAAATTGATCCTGAGTCATTTTCAAAAGCAATGAATTCTAAGGAATTAGATGCATAGTATAATGCAATGATAAAGGAGAAGAACTATATGATGAGTAACGATGTGTGGAATCTTGGTGAGTTGCCTAAAGGGTTAAACCCACAGGATGTATTTTAGGCGTATTTATTACACAATTTCTGCTCTTTTCGCCCTCCATTTTCCATGTTTATTTTATATCATTATCGTCATTTTTCCTGTTTTTACCCGTTTTTATCCATTTGATGCTTCGGTGATGTCTTTTATGTATTCCAGGGAATTTGCACATAAAACGATGCAATTTAGTGATAAGAGAAGCATGGGAGAGAAGACGGCGAGGAATAACAAAGAGTGGAGGCCAAAGCGAGAAGAAAAGGGCCAAAGAGCAGGCAACACAGCCGTGTCACACTATAAGCCTAAGGAGGAAGTGTCAGCATCAGCAACACAGTCGCGCGGCTTCATCACATGGCCATGTTCAATAAAAGACAGAATGAAGATTAGCAGCATGGCCATTTCACGCAGCCGTGTCACCTAGAGCTGATGAAGCATAAAGACCAATTAACACGGTCGTGCTGATTTGTGGTACAGCCGTGCTCGAAACAGACGTAACTGCCTAGCCCTAGGTTATTGGTGGTGACACGGCTGTATTGTTTTATGGCACGGCTGTATCATTTTACGGCATGGCTGTGCACCCACAAATTTCTGTAAAATCTATAAATAGAGTGAGTGTGATTGAGAGAGGGGGCAGTTTTTATCCTGTGTTTTCATAGGGTTCCCCCTCTTTGGGGGCTGTTCTTCCAAGCTTTGTAAGACTTTTAATTTATATTTTTTTGTAATGAATCTTCTCTTTAATTGCATTGCTTTTAATTCCTTCTTATTGCTCTTGTGAAGTTTCCTTTCTCCGTATGTTATTTGTTGTTTATTGTAATGTTTAACGAGTAAATCTTTGTGCCTAGGGCATAGCTAAACCCCAGTGTAGATTATTCGTGTGGGTTGATCGCCCCAAAGATCATTTTTCTAGATTATTGCTAGGGTTATGCTTGGATGTGGTTTCTTGCTAACCCACTCCTTTGGAGGGTCGACTATCTAGTGCTAGACGCCGACGAACCAACGGGTACACTCAATAGAACTCCATACATTGTAGCTACCGTTGGAGCTCCAATAGGGATCCGAACTTTGCCTCTCGTCCCCTCTATCACCGACGAACCATCGGGAGACAGAACGGGTATTGAGATTAAACCCTCATAGACAACTCTACTCTTTTTGAATGTGATGTTAGATCATCCCATGCGTTTAGTCCACGCTAGGGGTGACGATTAGCCCTTGGAACCTTTCTTTCTTTTGCTATTTTTATTGTAATTACCCACATCCATGTCTTCGTTCGCGTAGCTAATTAAGTATATAACTAATCGATACTCAAACCACTGCCTCCCTGTGTTCGACCCGTAAGCTACAACACATGTACGCTTGTTGTATTATAACTGACACAATAAGTTTTTGGTGCAGTTACCGGGAGGCAATCGGCTTGATATCAGTTTAGTTGTGTATTTATTAGTCTACACATTCTTTTTTCATTCCCTTAATTTATTTTATTTTATTTCTCGCTTTCTTTATTGCCCCGTGCTATTGACGATTTTCTTCTAGTCTCTTTCTCTTTTGCGTAGGCAGGCGACTGCAGAATTCCGGTCCTGAGGTCATGGCAGATACAAGGAGAGTGAATACTAGGAGATGACAGAAGGTATAATGATGTGTCCATATTTTCCACTATTTTCATATCACCATTACATTGCATTCTGTGCCATTCTCGCATCCAAATCCCAAATTTTACTACGATATCGTATTTCTGACGTTATATTCGAGTTTCGTAGTGTTTTATGAGTTTTCATGGATTTTGAAGCGATTTGGGACCCCACTTGGGTATGGACACATCTGATATGCCTGTGAGCTCATTGGTGAAGCCCTGTAGGAGTTCGCCATACTTTTAGAGCCATTGGACGAGAAGAGAGAGAGCAGGAGGAGAGAGAGGAGCTGCAGCAGCTCTTGGAGATCATTTCCCAGACTGCTCGGTCGAGCAGCACAGATGCTCAACCGAGCAGATTCAAATGAGAAGAAAGGGGATGATACGGGGATCACTCGGATCGAGCAGTTCATCTACTCGGTCGAGTAGCGTCGATTTTCAAAGCTGAAGCAATTACAGCGCACGGCCCGAGCAGATCATCAGTGACCGAGTCAGCCTCTGCTCGAACCGAGCTGAGCTGACTCGGCCCGTGCAGGAAGAGCGAGGATTTTTAAAGAATTTCGATTCCCTGTCAAGCTCGGTCGAGCAGTTCAGCTGCTAGGTCCGAGCAGCGGACCGAGCAACATATTGCTCGACCGAGCAGCCTACTCGGTCGGTGATGCTGAGGTTGTTTTTGGAAACATTTTCTGAAGCCGTGAGTTGCATGATTTGGGACTGAAGGCTGGGAGCTCGCGAGAGCGAAAGGAGGGATTCAGTTTCTAAGAGTTTTTGAAGAGTTTTTTTAGAGCGGAGCTCAGGCGATTTTTGCTGTTAATTTTTAGATTAATCTTTGTTAAAGAATATTGGATCGAAACTATTTGATATTTATTTTGGTTCTCAATTGCAATCGCGTATTTTGGAATCTGGAATTTTGTTGGATCTATTACTAATCTATTCCCTCCATCTCTCGTTGTAAGTCTTTAATCTTTATTCTATTAATTTGCTGAGATGTTTTCTTCTCTAAAAATGGTGTTTTTGTTCGTGAATATTGCCATGTGTGAGTAGATATTTCTAGGGTTGATGGGTTAGCCCTAAGATCCTAGGAGGAAGATGTAGATCTGAATCTCTATATTGAATTAGGGGTTTAGGTAAGTATTTTGGTCGATCATACCGAATCCTTAGATAACCCATACTGAAATCATGCCCACTGTCTATGGAATTGATGTGCTTAAGGGGTATCTCTGGGATTCGAATTGGAAAATCGGTGGATCCAACCAAGGCTCGTGACCATGCCCGGCTCGCACCTTGAGGGGATCCATCGACGAAATATACCTCTACGTTGACGGCTACCATCATTGCGTCAATGAGAGCTACCGAAATACCTCACAATTCTAATCCACGAGAGTGGTACGAATTGTGAGATTAATCCCCTAACCCTGATGCAACATAAGGATTCTATTCTATCGTCGATCTCTGGCGATATTGGCGGTGATCCCTAATACCCTAGTCCTTTTTATTAGTAAAACAACAACAACACCCCAATCAACTCTTTCAACCCGATAGCTATCTCACTTCGAGATTTAGAAGTAAACTGAGAACCCATATACACTATCACTGTCCCTATGGGATTCGATATCATTTATACTACAACTTGACACCGTCCGCTTGCGGATTGAGCCCAGAATTGAAACCTAGGGACCATACCATGCCTGATGATCGTGACACCGCCAGGTGGAATCTAGATGTAGGTTTCGGGTGCGTCAAGTTTTGGCACCATTGCCGGGACGGCAATAGTGTTTATCTCAGTTTATTTTTATTTTTGAAGTTTGCTAGCACTCTAATCATTTCTCATCTTTCCACCATTTTTATTCGTTTATTTATTTCGGTGCTACTGACGGTATTTGTTTGAGTTTTGTTGGTGCATGAACACTCGTTTCAGGGGATCTACTAGAGAATTATTATTCGATCCCGAGATCAAGAAGACAGCGAGGGCCTTGAGGGCCTCAAGTAGAAGTTCATCTCCCTCCGCTCAAATGGCAGAAAACAATCCTCCTCCTCCTCGCACCGGGTCCATCAGGGACCACATGAAGCCGACGTTTGGAAACAACTCCTCTATTCTTAGGCCGCAACTGGTGGCGGCGAGCTTCGAGTTGAAGACGGGGCTGATCAATTTGATGCAGCAGGATCTCTTTCACGGGCATCCGAATGAAAACCCCAACCACCACATCGACACCTTCCTGGCCAAGTGTGACACGTTCAAGGCCAAGGACGTGAGCGATGATGCTGTGAAGCTGCGGCTTTTCCCGTTCACTTTGAGGGATAAAGCCTCATATTGGCTCTGGGCCCACCCTCCCAATCATTTCACCACCTGGGAGAAGCTGGCACTTGTCTTTGTGGATAAGTTCTATCCAGCCTCGAAGACAGTGCGGATCCGTGGAGCGATCTCAAACTTCAAGCAGCTCCCACAGGAATCACTCTATGAGGCATGGGAGAGGTTCAAGGACCTCCAACATCAGTGTCCTCACCATGGGATTCAGCCATAGGATTTGGTGCAGAGCTTTTATAACAGGCTCCAGTCTAGCACCAAGATGATCATAGATGTTGCGGCACAAGGCGCCTTATTGGATAAGTCTCCTAAAGAGGCTATTGACTTGTTGGAGCATATGACGGCCAACAATCAACAATGGAGCGAAGAAAGAACCATTGTGACCCGGACTCCCAAGGTCAAGGCTGCTAGCCACGTGGACTCTCACATCGAGACCCAATGCAAACAAGTGGCCAGGATCGAACAGCGCCTGGATTCTATCCTGGCATCACCTAGCACATCTTATCATCCTGTAGAGGAGTATGCGGATCAGAGCTATATCCCTAGCAAGGCACACTATGATGGTGCCGAGTTATCAGAATCGGTGCAATATGTCCAAGGAGAGGGACGGAATCAGTGGCAGTATCCAGCTGCTAGGAATCACCCGGGGTTTTCTTTTGGAAATCCAAGTGGAGGGCTTCAACCTTCACAATTTCAAAGGCCGCCACCCCCTCCTCAGCAGCAGGGCTAATTTAGGCCAGCTAGGCCTTACAGACCGCTAGGATATCAATTCAACCAGCCGCCTCAGCAGGGCTATGAACCTAACCCGACGCGGTCAAATCTGGAGGCCACTTTAGAGACTTTTATGAGTGGTCAGGCCCGTTTCAATCAGGACACCTCGACCCAGTTTAAAGTATCAATTCTTCACTTGATGGACTAAGGGGTCTAATGTCCCAGCTCTTGAAGAATCAGGGGAGATTGCCCTCACAGCCGGAGACAAACCCAAGAGCCCAAGCTAACGCCGTGGTATCTATTACCACACGTGGTGGACGGGTGACGGACCCCGTCATGGTCCCGGTGTTGAATAAGGAGAAAGTTACTATTGAAGAAGCCGCTGATGACGGCGATAGAGAAGAGGCCGCTGAAGAGCCTATAATTATTGAGGAGAAGGCGGATACCCCATCCATTATGCCTACTACAACATTGCCCTCACAGCCGGAGACAAACCCAAGAGCCCAAGCTAACGCCGTGGTATCTGTTACCACACGTGGTGGACGGGTGACGGACCCCGTCATGGTCCCGGTGTTGAATAAGGAGAAAGTTACTATTGAAGAAGCCGCTGATGACGGCGATAGAGAAGAGGCCGCTGAAGAGCCTATAATTATTGAGGAGAAGGCGGATACCCCATCCATTATGCCTACTACAACACCGCCTCCCGTTGATGTCACTAAGAGTAAAGCTGCCCGACCTCCCCCTCCATACCCACAGAGACTAGCCCTGGCCAAGATGGAGAGGAAATACTCCAAGTTCATGGAGTTATTGAAGGGAATCCAGCTGAACATCCCGTTCATGGATGCTATCACGGAGATCCCGATCTATGCTAAATTTTTGAAGGATCTAATCATGGGAAAGAGAAAGCCTGAAGAAATCAAGCTCATGGAGGACTCCACCTCCGTTATCAAAAATTATCTCCTCCGAAAGCTGTCGGATCCGAGGAGCTTCACCGTGCCATGGTCCATTGGAGGGATGCCTATTAGCAGAGCTTTGATTGACTTGGGGGCTAGCATTAGTTTGATTCCCCTTTCTATTTTCAAGAGATTACAGACTGGAAGTGGGCTAGAGCCGACAAGTATGTCCATCCAGCTTGCAGATCATTATATCACCTACCCAGTGGGTATAGCAAGGGATGTCATTCTTCAGATACCCCCAGGGTTATGTGTTCCTGTCGACTTTGTTATCATCGACATGCCCGAGGGAGGGAGCTCCCAACTTATACTCGGCCCCCCTTCATGGCGACGGCCGGTGTTCTGATCGATGTCCGAGAAGGTACCATCTCTCTCAACATGGGGAATATCGAAGCTGAGTTCCAGCTACAGAAGCCGATGAGAGAGCAAGCTCATATGGAAGGGGCCAGCTATTGGAGCTTCTGGAAGACGAAGCCATTGAAGATTTCACTTCTGAGGGGGTCATGAAGGACCCCATGAAAACGGGTATCGACGATGACGGTGACCCAACCTACAACAAAGCGGTCGCCGCATACATCCGAGTGTTGGATGAAGAACTTCTCAATCATTTTCCGAGTCATGAAGAACCGGAGACCGTAGGCCACTCGGGGGAGAGTCTTGAAGTGGGTGGATATCAAGTACCGCCGGATTGCACCGTCGGAAAGAACGACCCGCGTCTTCCACGCGCACCGAACGACAACTGATATATCTAAGGGAGTCGAGCTCACGACTAAAAACGAGCGCTTATTGGGAGGCAACCCAATTTCTTAGATTTCGGATTTTCTTTTTCAATTTCTTATTTTTATTTCATACTTTAGAGATAAAATTATAAAACCAAAAAAATTTGATGAATTCATCTTTTGTACAGGTTGGACATATGGGGATATGCAGATCGACATTATAAACGGAAGGAAGTTGGAGGAGAGCACAAGACTTGAGGAGAGAACAAAGGAAAAAGGAGAAAAGGGAAACACAGGTGACTCGACCGAGCAGCTATACTGCTCGGTCGAGCAGTGCAGAGACGAAAAAGGAGGCAGAGTATTTCTTCTTCTACATGGCCCGAGCAGCCTCCTGCTCGATCCGAGCAGACATCTGCTCGACCGAGCAGTCAGTTGCTCGATCGGATTGCACAGGCTTTTGGAATTGAGGAGAAAACAGCACTCTGCCTACACGGTCCGAGTGGCGTTGGCATGGTCCGAGTGATGAACAGTCTGACCGAGCAGTACACTGCTCGATCGAGCTGGCGAGGGAGTATCTTACAACTTGATTCATTAAAATGTCAGCATGATTGACTAAGTCGAGCAGCTTCGCTGCTCAGACCGAGTCGTTCTATCTTATCTCGTGGGTCCTACCCCAAAACGAGTTGGGTTTTTAAACCCAAACCCGTTTTCAAAATTTACCCTAATCTACAATTTTTACCCTAAAAATTACTTTTGCCCTCCCCGAGCTCTCTCCCTCACACCCCTACTCGGACCCCACCACTCACTGACGACGTCCTCCGTCGCTCCACTGCCTGTGCCATCGGTCTGTCGCCCATCTCTGATCAGTCAAACCCCCCTTCTCTTCCTCTCTCTCTCTATCTCTCCGACCATATCTTTCCCCCCTGTCCCACCTTCAAATCAACGGCGCCGTCGACGGTGCCACCGCTGCCGACAGTTCCTCCCATCCGTCCACCCCGACTCTTCCCCCCCCCCTCCACCATTAAAACCCCCCACCCCTTCGACCCCCCCCCCCTCTCTATCAACGCTTGCCCAAAAGCCCCCCAACTCCGATTGCTCGTGCCCTAGGGCATGGCCCGAGCACACTAGTGCTCGGACAGCACTTCCCACTGAGCATCACAACTCGGACTGAGCAGTATAACTGCTCGATCGAGCAACCAAAAATCAGCCAGTCCTCTATTTTAAATGCCTTAATCTGACGTTTGAATTGTCTATATTGCAGGTGTTCGTTGCCTACGTCAGCATCTGCTTCCTGGACTAGCTTGGGGGATATTTTGGCGCTCGCATCACTCGCACATTCGGTTCACTCTTCCCTTTATATATTTTTATACCGTAGCTTCATTTTACCATCGATACGATGGTTCACATGCGTGGCACCACCACTCCTCCCATTCGGGGGAAGAGGCCCACTCCAGGCGCCTCTTCCTCCAGACCCCTGCGCCATGCACGACTCACCACCACCGCCGCCGCCGCCGCCGCCGCCGCCACTACCACCCCCTCCACTACAGCTCTTATCCCTACCACTTCCAAACCCATCACTTCCACCACTACCCCTGCCACCTCTGCCCCTATTCCCTCCACAGCCACCACCGCCTCTACATCATCTCCCCCACACCCCGCCCCCACCAGGGATGCCCTGCCTGCACGTCTACGGACCTATGGCATCACGTTCCAAGACGACGCATACCGAGAGCGCTTTGTTAGGATCTCTCAGCGTCGTCTCATACCTACTTTGTTCATAGACGTGCCTACCCTGCGCTCCCTTGGACTACTTCAGGGGGTCCATCACCTCTACCGAGCGATTGGTTTCGACCGATTCTTCAGTGTCCACGCCCCCACCTATACCCACATTGCACTTGAGGCTCTCAGCTCCCTCGCTCTCACCCCGACGGGTGATGGCATCACTTTTAGGCTCATGGATCACGACTGCACCATTACACATGCTATGATCCTCGAGTTCTTTCACTTCCCTGCCATCCCCGAGCCCAGAGCAGCTTTCTCTCCTCACTATGATGTCGACACATTTGATGCCCCCACTTTTTGGCAGCGTATTTCAGGCCTGGAGCAGTACCGCCCTAGCCAGGTGAAGGCGTCGTGCATCATGCACCCCTGCCTTTGTTACGCTCAGAGGCACTAGCCACTACCCTCTTCTGCAGGCCTGAGATCGGGACCATGTCCCTACCAGAGCTTACCCACCTTATGGGTATGACCTGGACTCTGCGTTACCACCCTGATGGCTCTCTTCGCCCATTCATGCTCTCTGACGCAGCCCACTGGTTGTGTCACCGCCTTTACCAGACTACCACCACCTACTTCGTCACGGACATCTGCTGCGGTGGTTTCTTCACCATTTTCGCCAGGATGCTTGATATTCACATCCCAGTTGACCTACACACCCCCGTTGGCCCGACACGTTTAACCCTCGGTTTGCTCGAGCATATGCATATTATCCGACATTATGGGGACCGTCACTGGCTATATCTCGTAGGCACCCACCACACTCCTCACATGGTGCTCCCCACCCCTCACCTCACATACATCCACGCTATCCAGCTTGACTAGATGATCCCTAGGGTAGACCCGCTTCCAGCCCGCCACGCACTCGAGCCTCCAGGAGCACCTGTCGAGGCAGCAACCGATGACGCGGTCCCACGCTCCGTTGTTTACGAGTTGCATGATATCGCTACCCTAGTTGCCAGCCTCCCAGTACCACCTGCTCACCCATCATCCTCTGGAGCCGTTTCTTCCACCACCATTGTATCCACCGTTTCCACCACAGTCGAGTCTTCGGGGACTGTCTCCACCTCTTGCCCCGAGACTCAGATTTCTCTCTCCACTGTTTCTGTGCCAGAGGGCACTGATTCCCAGTCTGCTCCTGACCTCACAGATCTAGACTTTCTAGAGCATGACCCTGCCCCCACTCTTCCACCCCTCAGTGACCTCATCGCTTCATTTCCTCTCTCTTTAGGTCACCAGATTCCCCTCTCCGGCACCACTTCCTCATCATCCGCGGCCATTTTTACTGAGAGCGTGTCGACGTCTGTCTGCTCTTCTGTGTCGACGACGGCTCTTTCTTCTACCACCACTGGGTTACCTTCGAGCTCACCCTCTCCTACCTTCCATGCTAGGCACCGTGCCTCATCTGCACGGGACCGATTCACGAGAGTGGTGACTCACCGACACATCCCCCGCCCTCCACCCGACTCCCGTACTACAGACGGTCGCCTTACAGCATTAGAGGAGTCGACTTCTCTCCTACGGAGAGATTTCGTCGACTTTGTATGCTCGATGGCGACACACCACTCGAGAGTCAAGTCGGACTTGGCATCCATCATAGATCTCCTCAGGACACGTGGACCACCTCCAGTGATCCTTGCACATGCTCCACCACCCAGGCCACCGACTGTGACTTCCACTGCCCCACTCAGTGCTTCACTTTCCCAGGCTTCTGCAGAGCCTGTCCCTTCCACTTCTGAGTCAGTAGTCATAGTAGATCCCCTGTCTGCCCTGGTGTTATATTCAACCGTCCACTGTCACCATTGATCTCACCACTGACCCACCTCAGGAGTTCCAGCCAGACCCACCCACTACTCCTGGTCCACAGCAGAGGGACCCACCACCCCCAGAGGGTGGTGCCTCTGCTTGATGTCGTTCTTACCCGTTTTTGCCTCCCCCTATTCATATTGAGCCCATCTGTCTGTTCGGGGCCCTGCACTTAGCCAGCGTGGGGGAGGATCCCACTCATGCATCACATTTTCATTCCGCATTGCATCACGTCATGTTTTCTATTTTCTTTTTGTACATTCTTTTATTTTATTTCCCCCACCCACCCCACCCTATTTAGCATCATCTCCCACCTACTAGCGTTTTCTTAGCAGTGAGGACACTGCTAGGTTTAGCTTGGGGGATGAGCGCTACCGATTTATTTTTTATTTTTCTTTTTACATTTTCCTCCTCATTTCCATTTTTTATTTTACTTTTTCACCACTTTTCCACGCCTTTTTATTTTTTCTCATTTTGCATCATATTTTCTATTTTCACCATGCATGCATCTCCTTTTCTTTATTTCCCTATTTTCTCTGCCTTTTTCTCTTTATTTGCTAAGGATGTTCCGCATGATGATACCTCTCATAGCCGTTTAGTCTTTTACGATGCTCACTTTTGATGACATGCTATTAAGGTAAATTTCAGTTTTACTATCTATATGCGTGCATTTCTACTGTTGATCTATCTGATTTAATGCTTAAAATGAATTGAAAATCGAATGCATGAATTAGTATCTAGTATGCACTATGTTGGGGAAATGCACCTAGGTTCACGCATCACTAGAACACTTGGAGCATCTGTTTTTATCTCATTCACTTCTGATTGCATGCCTACTGTTATTGTGCTTATTACTGCATGCCTTTTTCAGTTTTCATCTAGAGGAATGAAAATATACATGCTATTTATGAGTTTAGTTAGGGTATTATTTTATCAAACTGTTGTGCACCTCTTTTGAGTGAATTGAGAGATATACTATTTTCCTTCTCCACATATCTATATATTTCTCTACATATCAGTTGGTTACACCCCACAGCTATCCTTACCGCATCTCATTTCTCAAACCCAAAAAGAAAAAGTATAGCTTCTAAATGAAAAAAAGAGAGAAAAAGTGTATATATTCATATGTGAAAAAGAAAAGAAAAGGAAAGAAAATGAATAAATATTGCTTTGTATTCTTTCATTAGAAGCTATCACTTATACTAGGAAGAAAAAGAAAAATTTCATATCATATTCCTTGATGCGACGCCTCAGGCTAAGCTTGGGGGGTAAACCAACTGATCACATGAGTGAGCATGACAATAGAGTGGAGATGGTGCATAATGGGGAGATTTAATAATACCTAAACTTTGCGAAATGCTTTAGTTTTTGGAGATTTTTCATGAATCAAAATGAATAACTGAATGGCATGACTTTTTCTATTCTCTATTGCATGTTGTGTGATTTCTATATGCTCCTTGTATATCTGTGATTGAAAAGGTCATTGCCAACTTCTTTATACTAGACTCTAATAATTGCATGAGATTGATATGAATTGACGGTGTTATTTCAGAAGATCTCTATCTTTTGTCTGTAATGCATGCTAGTCATATGACTTGTAAAACTAGAAATTGCCAGTAGCATGTATGTTTATTATTCAGAGCATTGTGATTTACTATTTAAGCCAGAGATCTAACGTCCTTAGCATCCTCCGCTCAATTCTATTCTCTTCTCTTTTTATTTTTATTTCTTATTTCCTTTTTGTTTTCCTCCCGGCGTACCGATTATTCGTCTTCCTTGAGGACGAGTAAGAGGTAAGCTTGGGGGATTTTGATGTGTCCATATTTTCCACTATTTTCATATCATCATTTCATTGCATTTTGTGCCATTCTCTCATCCAAATCCCACATTTTACTACGATATCGTGTTTCTGACGTTATATTTGAGTTTCGTAGTGTTTTATGAGTTTTCAGGGATTTTGGAGCGATTTGGGACCCCACTTGGGTATGGACACATCTGACATGCCCGTGAGCTCATTGGTGAAGCCCTGTAGGAGTTCGCCATACTTTTGGAGCCATTGGAGGAGGAGAGAGAGCAGGAGGAGAGAGAGGAGCTACAGCAGCTCTTGGAGATCATTTCCCAGACTGAGAAGAAAGGGGTTGATACGGGGATCACTCGGACCGAGCAGTTCATCTACTCGGTCGAGTAGCGTCGATTTTCAAAGCTGAAGCAATTCCCTGTCAAGCTCGGTCGAGCAGTTCAGCTGCTCGGTCCGTGCAGCGGACCGAGCAACATATTGCTCGACCGAGCAACCTACTCGGTCGGCGATGCTGAGGTTATTTTTGGAAACATTTTCTGAAGCCATGAGTTGCGTGATTTGGGACTGAAGGCTGGGAGCTCGCGAGAGCGAAAGGGGGGATTCATTTTCTGAGAGTTTTTGAAGAGTTTTTTAGAGCGGAGCTCAGGCGATTTTTGCTGTTAATTTTTAGATTAATCTTTGTTAGAGAATATTGGATCGAAACTATTTGATATTTATTTTGGTTCTCAATTGTGATCGCGTATTTTGAAATCTGGAATTTTGTTGGATCTATTACTCATCTATTTCCTCCATCTCTCGTTGTAAGTCTTTAATCTTTATTCTATTAATTTGCTGAGATGTTTTCTTCTCTAAAATGGTGTTTTTATTCATGAATATTACCATGTGTGAGTAGATCTTTCTAGGGTTAATGGGTTAGCCCTAAGATCCTAGGGGGAAGATGTAGATCTGAATCTCTACATTGAATTAGGGGTTTATGGAAGTATTTCGGTCGATCCTACCGAATCCTTAGATAACCCGTACTGAAATCATGCCCACGATCTGTGGAATTGATGTGCTTAAGGGGTATCTTTGGGATTCGAATTGGGAAATCGGTTGGTCCAACCAAGGCTCGTGACCATGCCCGGCTGGTGCCTTGAGGGGATGCATCGACGAACTATACCGCTACGTTGACGGCTACTTCCATTGCATCAACGAGAGCTACCGAAATACCTCACAATTCTAACCCACGAGAGTGGTACGAATTGGGAGATTAATCCCCTAACCCTAATGCAACATAAGGATTCTATTCCAACGTCGATCCCTGACGATCTTAGCGGTGACCCCTAATGCCCTAGTCCTTTTTATTAGTAAAACAACAACATCCCAATCAACTCTTTCAACCCGATAGCTATCTCACTTCGAGATTTAGAAGTAAACTGAGAACACATATACACTATCACCATCCCTGTGGGATTCGATATCATTTATACTACAACTTGACACTGTCCGCTTGTGGATTGAGCCCGGAATTGAAACCTAGGGCCATACCATGCCTGGCGATCGTGACACTGCCAAGTGGAATCTAGGTGTAGGTTTCGGGTGCGTCATATAACAAGAAGGCCAGTGGGATGTTATGGACCCCAATTTACACCAGACTTTTCAGATGGACCCTGGGGCAGGTATATCAGATTATAGAGGTTAGGTGCTCAGGGGCAGACATACGGTGGATACCAATTCAGTTCCCTGTAGACATAGGAGATAAACATGGCACAACCTGGTGCAGTGTATGACAATCTACGAAACGTTCGGAGGCTACGATCAGTGCATGATCATATAGCGAATTTCACCCTATTCGACAAGGAGACATACCATATTCAACATCTTAGTGCTTGGGTGCCCAGACTACGGTTCTCTTCAGGACCATCTGCTTTAGATTTTCTACACAGGGCTACTGATCACCTGCAAACTAAAACCTAGAACTCACCTAGCAATGACACGAACACCAAGTGCTAAATGTATCCCAAATATGAATCCTCGGCACTTTACGCAAGCGTACGGTGTCAAGTAATAGTATGAAAGATATCGATCCCACAGGGAAGGTAGAGATGTTATTGTCTTGGGCTATTTTTAAATCTCAGAATGTAGATAGCAGTCGATTTTGAAAGATTGTTTCTTTAGGATTGTGAATAATTAATAAAGGCTAGGGCTTTAAGGCTCACCACTAGAATCCTTAGACATCGATGCATTGTTAAGACTCTTATGTTGCATTGGTTTTATAGGGATTGTCGCATCCAAGATATGGAATTTATGGTTCTAAGCACCATAAATCTAACGTATCACAGTAACCCGCAGGTGCACACAACAAGTGCATTAAGAATCGATAATATTCACGCCACTCTCGTGGACAGAATGATCTCAGCTCACGCCACTCTCGTGGGTTAGAGCTTCGATGTATTTTGGTGGCTCTCATTGATGCAATGGTGGTAACCGTCAATTAGTAATATAGTTCATCGGTGGATTCCATCAAGACACGAGCCGGGCATGGTCACGAATCCCAATTGAATCCACTAACTCCCTAATTAACCTATAGGATACTCCTTAAGCCAATCGATTCCACCGACCGTGGGCACGATCTATGTACGAGTTCTCCTACAAACTTTGCAAGATCAACCAAAATACTTCCCTTTTATACCAACACAACCTAAAAATCCTAACTTTGCATCTAAATTCTAAAATCTGTTGGCTAATCCATTAGCCCTAGATAGAACTACTCACCCATCATAGAAATAACAACAAGAGATTCAATAGATGCAATAGAATTCATTATATCAATAGAAAACATCAAAATCAATAAAGTGTATAGAATTTTTACCAACGCATCGTAGAGTAATAGCAATCCAAAGAGAATTAAGAAAATAAGATTCCTTGCGCGAAACAATAATAAAAATACACGCTTTGCTTCATACAAATTAGCGACGGCACAAACTCTCAAAAATCTAATTAAAACTAAACTAAGAGTTTCTCTAAAGTTCCTCTTTGAAAATAAAACGAAAAACATCCTTAAATACATAGGGTAACAATCCCAAAAAATCTCAGAAAATCTGGGCACTTGTGCCCACAAACTAGGATGGTCGCATCGTGCGACTCGGCCGAGTAGCAGAGCCTGCTCGGTCGAGTTAGCTACAGGCTCCACTTACTGCTGCTTCTGCGTCTGGTTGATACGGGCTACTCGGTCGAGTAGCCCCTACTCGGTCGAGCTACAGTAGATCAAAACTTCCTCCAAAACGCCGCTCTGTTTCTTTTCGACTCGGGTCAAGTAGGGGAGCTGCTCGGTCGAGTTGCTTTGCTGCTGGGTCGAGCTGAAGTGCCTGGGAGAAAAGCTCAAAATCTTCATCTGTTTATGCGACTCGGGTTGAGTCGGATGTCTGCTCGGTCGAGTAGGTCTGGGCCGTTTCCTGTGCGATTTCAGCGTGTCAGCTCGGCCGAGTAGCTGATGCTACTCGGTCGAGTCACCTGGGAAACTGAACTCAACTTTGCCATTTCTCGTTCTATTCTCCTCCTCTCCTCCAATCTTCTTCCATTCCTTGGCGTACTCTCATGGAGCCTTGCCAATGACGTCTCAGACGTGTCGAATGTGTCCACGTCCCAAAATAGCTCCAATTCGCTCCAAAACTCCTGAAAATCCAAAAAGCTATTCAAAACTCGAATATGGCGTTAGAAGCGCGATAATTTATAAAAATATGGATTTTGGAGGAGAATATGACATGAAATGATGCTGTAAAACATGTAAAATATGGACACATTAAAATCCTCCAAGCTTACCACTTACTCGTCCTCGAGAAAGACGAATATGAGGCTCACCGGGCGATAAAATTAAAAAAAAATAGGAAAAAGGATGGAAAATGGAGGGGAGTACTAGAGTATTCGGTCAGATCTCAAGCCATAGCGACATATAACAATACTTCGAAAATAGATCACATGCTAATAAGAATTTCATATCTTGGCTAAACATATCACTTGCAAGCATTTAAGACCAAAGAAAGGGATTCATTAAATTCATGCAATCAATTCATATCCACTTCATGTAATTCATAGAGTCTAGTATAAACATGTTGGCGACACACTTTTCAATCAATAGAGATAAATGAAGCATATAAGAGTCATACCAAGCATGCAACAGAGAATAGAATAATGATCATGGCATTCATATATTTATCTCAAATCATGAAAAATCTCCCTAGCTAATATATTTCGCAAAGTCTGAGCATCATCAAATATCCTCAAATGTGCACAACTCCACTGTAATGGCATACTCACTCGTATAATCAAATGGATTCACCCCCCAAGCTTAGCTTGAGGCCTTGCATATAAGGAATAATAAAGGAATTTTGTGGCTTTTTCCCAAGTATTTATGTAGCTCCAGATAATAAGACATAGGAAATATTCTTCTTTTTTTTCTTTTTCTTTTTCTTCTTTTTGAACTCTCTTTTTTAGGAGCAATAGGATATACATATATTTTGTTGGCTCCCTTTTTGGCTTTGTGGGCTTTTTTGAAGCTAAATTTTTCTTTTGGGATTTTTGGGAATAGGATACGGTATATATAGCTGCAAGGGGGTGAACCCAAGTGACATGTAGAGAATAATAAGATATGTGGAGAAGGAAATAATATAATCTCTCAGTTCACTCATAAGATGTGCACAATGGTTCAATAAGATAATATTCCAACTAAACTCATAAGTAAGCACAGATATTTTCATTCATTTCAACGAATATGCGGTAAGGCACACAATAATAGCAGGCATGCAATAAGAAGTGGAAAAGATAACAAGGCAGATGCTTCAAATATTATAAAGATGTGTGAATCTTGGTGCATATCCAACGTGAGAATACTAAATACTACTGCATTCATTCAGTTTCAATTCATTTCACGTATTCATATAGAGAGATCGTCAACATAATATATATGCAAGCATATGAATAGTAAGAACTGAAATACTCTAAGTAGCATGGCAAGAGTAATAGCATCGTGATAGCTACAAAGCTAAAAGAGATATCATCATTCGGAATATATCTAGCAAAAAGGGAAAATAAGGGCGAAGAAAATAAAATAAAAGCATGCATGCATGCATACCAACATGAAAAATATGATGCTAAAAAAATGAAACAGTGAAAAAGTGGTGGAAAATAAAAATAAAAAGGTGTGAAATGAAAGAAAATGGTAAAAATGAAAATAAAAGCGATAGCACTCATCCCCCAAGCTAAACACAGCAGTGTCCTCACTACTGAGAACACGCTGGCAAAAAGGAAAAATGAGGCTAATGTAGGCCGGTGGTAAATAAAATAAAATAAACGAAACGAAACTATGCAAATGATAAAAGAAAAAGTGCATAACCTAATGCCTAAGATGCAAAAATATGAACAAGCAGGCATATGATGCAAATGATGACATTATGTATGTGGAATGCAAAATGATGGAAAATATACAGGCGGTGCAAAAATGGTCATCCCCCAAGCTATGCAAGGTCAGGGCCCTGAAGAGACAATGTTGGAATTTCATAATTCCATACTTTTATTTTCATATGGTTTTGATATGACAAACACATTCAGTGCTACTAACTCTATCTATGCAGATACAAATACATGCTGAGTTCCACACATTCAGATATCTTCATACATATTCAAACAGATATATCATAGTTCATGAAGCTGGAAAGGCAAAGGCACCTACATCCACGACTTGGATATATAATCACTTGATAAGGATCCCCTGCAAAGAAGCTTCTCAGATTCAGTTGCAGCTGCTGTCTTATCTACGGCTTTATGTAATCAATGTAAAATTTACTTTATTAGAGTTACAAAGCCTTGTGATAATATGTTAGTCATCTAGGTTCCATTACTCAAAGATCTACACTTCCCAATTTCGAAAATTCATAAGTCAGAAAATTGGCAACCAATTCTCCAATTTTGGTCGACCAATTTTAAACCATCGAATTTGACTACAGGATTTCATGAGAAAACTCTTCTAACCATGTAGATTCTGGATCTGTCTTCCAACGGTCAAAATTCCCTCTCTAAATTTTGGTCGACCAATTTTCTATTTTGGTCGACCAATTTCAAAACTAGCCGTTTGAAGCCCAAATTTTCAAGGACGGTTTATGACTGTTTTCCAACGTCATTTACACTCTCCAACCGTCCCTAAACATTATATATAGAGGGGTAGACCCTCTCTTTCATTTCACACACTTTCCTCTTCTTTACTTTTTTTTGTTGAAATCAAGCCTCTCATTTTCTTAAGTATTCTGGCCATTAGTTGTTCTTTTCTTATTTGTAAGAAGAAATCATTAGATTTCTTTCTTCGTTTAAGAACGAAAGAACTTGGATTTCAACACTTTTGGGAAAGTTGTTCTTTTCTTATTTGTAAGAAGAAATCATTAAATTTCTCTCTTCGTTTAAGAACAGAAGAACTTCAATTGTGTTTCACCATTATATATCTTGAAACATTGAAGTTCATATTTTAAACATCGTCCTTTTGAATTCATATTACATATTCATTACAAGCCTATAAGGTGTTTTTTTTCTTTTTCTTTACAAAGGTGAATCTCTGTTTAAAGATTGTACAAAGTTTGGGACACTGGGAGTGTTGCCATTTTTGTAAGTTTGTGCTTGCGGGGCAAGTGATTATAGTGGATTGAAAATCTCTACTGGGAGTAGAGGACTGTAGTAGGATCAAAAGGATCCGAACCAGGATAAATCTCTGTGTTTGCGATTGATTTATTTTAAGTACTTGTCATTTTATTTCTGTGCCATCTTTACAAATATCAATAACGTTTTATTTGCAACATTTTTATTATATACACTATTCACCCCCCTAGTGTATTGATCCATACATGCTAAAATTACATTTGGTATCAGAGCAAGGTTAAGATGGCAGAAACAAGCATGAACGCTGTTCCACACAACTACAACACAAATCAACATCCTGAAGGGCACTCTCAAGTTCGTCCTCCTCTATTTGATGGTTCTAACTACTTATATTGGAAAATACGAACGGAGATTCATCTACAAAGTATGCATTATGAGATTTGGGACATCGTAGAGACATGATACACAAAGCCAACAACTCATGTTGCTGAATGGACCGCTAAAGACAAATCTGCAAAAACCAACAACTCAATGGCCATGAATGCTTTATTCTGTGCCATGGATAAACATGAGTTTAATCGAGTATCTCAGGCCAAAAGTGCAAGAGAGATTTGACACATACTCGAGGTAACTCATGAAGGAACCAATAAAGTAAAGGAAACTAAGATTTCCTCTTTGGTTTATAAATATGAGTTGTTCAAGATGCAGGACAACGAGACAATTGGTGAAATGAACACCAGGTTTACTAATATTATTAATTCTCTTAATGCTCTTGGAAAAGTTTATTCTAATCTTGATCAGGTACGCAAGATTCTTAAAGTACTCTCTCTAGAATGGCGTCCAAAGATTACTGCTATTGAGGAAACCAATGATCTTTCCACATTAACCATGGAAAATCTTATTGGTAACCTAATCGCCCATGAAGTCACATTACAAGATGAGAAAGAAGAATCAGATCAAAAGACGAAAGTACTAGCCTTCAACACTACATCTGAAAATGAAGACTCAGATGATGATATGGCATTCTTCGCCAAGAACTTCAGAAAATTCTTTCAAAAAGGTAAGTATAATAATTTTAAATATAAGAATATTGATTCTTCTCTCTGTTTTAATTGTAATAGGCCTAGACATATGAAGAAAGATTGTCCATTTCTCAAGGCTAAGTTCAAAACTTCCAATAAAAATGATCAATCCAGAAGAGAAAGGAAGTTTGACAAAATGAAGAAAGCATTTGCAGCAACTTGGGATGATTCTTCAGATGATGAAGATGATGATCATAATGAAAGTACTAACATTTGCTTTATGGCACAAGATGATGAAGATGAGGTAAGTTCTTTTAATAACGAAGAATTACTAGATGCATTAAAAGATCTCTATTCTCGTTTCAAAAAATTAAATGGTCAACATAAATCTTTGAAACAGAATAATGATGATCTCCTTCTTAAATATCAAGAATTATCTTCTTCTAAAAGCACTACACCAAATTCTATACATATTGAGAATACATCTTCTTAAGTTTTGGATCTTAGTAAAGAGAATGATCTTCTCAAAACTAAGAATCTCGAATTGCATACACAAATATCCGAAATGGATAAAAGTATCTCATCACTAGAGATGAAATACGATGAGATGTCATCCAATGTTAATAAATTTAACAAAGGAAAGACAAATCTCGATGATTTGCTAAAAATTCAATATCCAGCAAATCATAGACAAGGACTGGGATATTCTCATAAGGATACACCCAAGTCTTGTAACACTTCTTCTTCTTGTGGAAAAAACAATTTTTGTAAAACCACAAAAGAAGAATCACGAATTCATTTACACGAAGAAAGTAAACATTCCTACTTCTTCTTCACAAAGAATGTTACTAACATTTCAAAACCATCTCCTAGGAAATCTACTACGATTAGTATATGGGTTCCTAAGGATTCATGTTTAAAAGATAGAAATGATTATATTTCTCATTATATACATTCGATAGTTCATTCTAGTGATTACATTAAAAAGCCAAATTCCACTTGGGTTTGGCTTCCAAAAATCTAATCCCAAGGACCCTTAAACAAGGGGTATCA